>LNAC01001044.1:91728-170712 GCA_002007465.1 Ailurus styani | reverse complement strand
GGGTTACTGGGGGGTGGGAGGGTAGGGATAGGGTGGATGGGTTATGGACATTGGGGAGGGTTTGTGCTTTGGTGAGTGCTGTGAAAGATGTAAGCCTGATGATTCACAGACCTGTACCCCTTGGGCAAAGAATAAAAATAAAATTAAAAAAAAATTAAAAAAATTAAAAAAAATATTACTATTGTTTTATTTTATCTCCCAAAATGATTTGAAGCTCCAGGTACATTTGCTTAGGGGAAACCCGTTGCCATGGTGAGGTGGATGACCTCCGGGTCATCCTTAGAAGGTCATCCTCAGTCCTTCCCACTGGGGAAGACCCTGGTGACTTGCCATGATGACTCATGTCTTCAATGACTGTGAGGCTGCCATGCCATGAAGGAACCCATGCGGAAAGGTTGCATGGAGAGGTGTGAGAGCAAGAGAGACATGCCCAAGCTGATACCCCGACATCCCATTCAGGCACCATATGAGTGAGAAAGCCTCCAGATGACTCTGGCCTCATGACCATCTAACTGCAGTGTGGCGGGAGGCCCCTAAGTGATACCACCCATGTGGACGCAGTCGACTCTTAGAACCAAGAGGGATAATACTGAATTTTTGTGTGAAGCCATGGAAAATAATGGTGATTTCTTTTAAGCAAGTGTTATTTATTTCATCTTTTGTATTTCCCAAGAGCTAGCATCCTACCTTACATAACAATCAGTATTTACAGGTAGACTGTTTCTATATCTTTATTAAGCTAAAATACCTATATACTGTATCAGTGGATCTCTGTAACAATACACAGATTTAAAAGCATGTGGTTTTCTCTCCATGCATTTTCACAGAGTCTCTTTTTTCAAACATATATAGAGGGCATCATTGTAACATATTTTAAAGTAGTGCTTATTTACTCAGAATGTATTGTATGCTAATGCTATATCCAACTCATCTATAAATTATAAGAACAAAAATCAGAAAAATATCACAGTAAAAATATATATATTTGGGGGGTTGTTTTCATCTTGCTCTTAAGTCACCAAAAGAGATCTGTGGCTTCACAGAAAATGGAATAAAAATTATCATAGAAACTTGGATAATGCAATAGTTGCTCTTACATATCATATTTGGTCAGACCTTCCAGATATTCAGTCCCTAGATAGATAGATAGATAGATAGATAGATAGATAGATAGATAGATAGATAAGAAAAGGTATATTGCCTTCACAGCTTGAAAAAAACATGCATAGAAGAGACAATGTCTGACACTAAATTCTATATGGAACAACTTAATACAAATCCTCATGTTAGAATTCCTGATTAACAACAAATGAATCCTTCAAAAGAAAATTTGCTAGAAGAGGCAAATCTTACTTCATGAACATATTTCTATTATTAAAAATATTTTATTTATTTATATTTGTATTTATATTTATTTATTTATTTATTTGACAGAGAGAAACACAGCAAGAGAGGGACACACAAGCAGGAGGAGTGAGAGAGGGAGAAGCAGGCTCACCGCAGCCTGATGTGGGGCTCAATCCCAGGACCCTGGAACCATGACCTGAGATGAAGGCAGACATTTAATGACTGAGCTACCCAGGCACCCCTGTTTTATTTATTTTTAAGTAATCTCTATACCCAATGTGGAGCTTGAACTCATAACCCCAAGATCAAGAGTTGCAAGCTCTACTGACCTAGTCAGCTGGGTGCCCCATGAACATATTTCTTGTTATGATCCTATATAAAAATTAGGATATCATGTTAGATTTTAATTTAGTAAAAGTATTTTACATATCTAAAATATGTAATGTCATGTGGTACCAACAGAGGTGAAAGTTTGCTGAAGAAACCGGAAATTTATCTTACTAATTCTCTGTAATTAAAACAGAGTTGATGGAATATATAAGAGAAGATAATTGCTTAGTAGGTTAAGCCACTGCTTTCAGCTCAGGTCATGATCCCAGGGTCCTGGGATTGAGTCCCACGTCGGGCTCTCTGCTCAGTGGAGACCCTGCTTCTCCCTCTCCCTCTGCCTATCACTCTGCCTACTTGTGCTCTCTCTCTCTCTGTCAAATAAATAAATAAAATCTTTAAAAAAAAAAAGAGAGAGAAGATAATTGCCATGCAGAGCGAGAGACAAGAAACAATTATCTGGCACTGATAACTCAAAAACCAGGTTGAGTTGATGAAAGAAAGAGGCACAGGAAAGAAGTAGACCCCAAATGTCATTGGATGTCCCAAGTCCCCAATCTAGAGTAATTTTTTAAGGCCAGGCTTGTTTGTGATCCCCCAAAGGTGTTCCCGGCACCTGATAAACTGATGCGAGGTGAAGGAATACATCCCAGATTATGTGTTCTCTTTACCAGTGAACTTGATATAAAATAAACTCAAGAAATCCTGTAAGAATGTATGAATATCATTTTCCTTACACTGCCCTTAGCATATTCCAATCATTCTGAATTTTCTTTTCACATGAGTTGAGTAAGAGCTTTCCCAGATTAAGCTCTGACAAGAATCTGAACTCTAGACTGTTGGCACATGAAGGCTCTACAAACTTGTTGTCTAGATGGCAAAGCTAACATTTTTGGATAATGATTTGAAGTTCCCTCCAAATAAAAGATTACACACCACCTCTTAGAGATGGATAGAGGTGCCTGCTTGCGGGCAAAGATTCCTGGTAATAGCTACAACAGTAATAAAAATATTAGTAACTTACACTTATTAAGTGCTTAGTCTGTGCTGGGCACTCTGCCAAGCACTCATTTCCTTTCATCTTTATGGCAATATGATGCTGGTATGCAATAATATGACTATTATTATCATCGTTGGACCAATGGGGAAACTGAGACCTCAAAAGGCCAAGGCCTCAGAGCTGATAAGGAGCAACTTCCAATCTTCCATGGAAGTTCAGAGGCACATATTGTGCCTATATATGTCCATGTTTGCTTATATGCCACATTATATAATATATACAAAATAATTTTTCACTTTTATCATGTTGAACAGAAACATAATCACAGAGTTTATTCAAGCATATGAATTTACCAGTTCATCAACTTATACAATCTGTTGCTTCAGTGTATTCAGGAAAGATCCTTAATGAAACTCAATCCCACAAAAACTGATCAGTAGTTACAGGTCACACGTAGATCAGGGATTGGCAAACTTCTTCTGTAAAGGGCCAAATAGTAGATATTTTAGCTTTGCAAGCCAGACTGCCTCTATTACAAGTACTCAGCTCTGCCATCATGTATCCATGAAAGCAGCTATAGGTAATACGTCAACACATGAGCGTGGCTGTGTTCCAATAAAACTTTATTTACAAAAAGGGGCAGGATGTGGCTCTTGCGTGTGGTTTGCCAACTCCTGATACAGAAGTACCTTGTCACTTACAAGTTACAAGAAGTTACTTGTAAGTTACATGTAAATGTGTGTGTATTTAATGTACAATGCATATGTATACATAATAAACGGTATTCACATATACACATTATACAGTATATATGTGTATATACACAATAAGCAGTATATATACATACACATTATACATTAAAACCAGATATATGTATATATATACATATTTCTTTTCTACTTTCTATAAAATGTATTTCTAATACTGGTATAATATTCAGCTGGTCTTTGTAATAGTACTTTGATAATTATTACCCTCTATGAGAAATAATTATAATTCCAAAACTCATAAACAAATGAGAATTCAATTAGATGTTAAGTATTCATTGCTATATAGATTTTCATGTACGTGATTCTTCAAATTTCTTTCTCTACCACACACAACATTTTAATTCACACTGTCAATAAATTGAGTTGCATAAATTAGATTTTTAAGGGTACAATGTTAACATTGTATTTTTATTTATAGAGGGTAGTGATTCTTTGCCTGTTGATATAAGTATACTTGTAAATGCCTTACACAAAGAGTTAAAAATGCTTTCTTGCTCTTGTTACTAAAGTAAGATAGATTTCTTTCCCCCAGAGGAAAAAGAAGACTTCTCATCATTCACTGTATGCTTTTATATTCCATTCAGCTTGGGTAATTAAAGGGCCAGATTCTTTCTATTAAGTTTCTGGCTTTCAAGGCTGCCATTTTTCCTTTCTTGGCATTTTTTAAAAAGGTCTAGAAGATGCTTAAACAGAGGTAAAATATTCCCTATTTTTCTTGGAATTCAACATATACATTTATTAGTTTCTGAAGATTATTTTACATTAACTGATTTCTTCTAGTGCTTATTAAAAAATCTTATATTAATATTAAAAACTGAAGCTTTAGGATTGAATAATTTTTTATTGGAAAGGCAAGGAAATAAAAAATGCCCAGTTTGAGACTTCCTGGACCCTTTCTGCTAGTTCTCACATGCCCATTTAATGACCTTGGGGAGGGGTTCCCTATGGCCAGAGGGAAGACAGGCCTAGCAGTAACAGAAGCCTGGTTTGGGGTCCCACCTCACAGCTGAGCTGTGCGTGAATCACTCCCAGGCTTCTTATTTGCTGCTTGAGATCAGTGATGCCTGGCATAGGCTTATTACAAGGAAAAAGCAAAATGACATATGAGAGAGGATGGGTGTGGCCCATCTCTCTTCTCTTCCTTTAAAGGTAGAATTTTTCTGATTCCGGAAGTCACTTTTTCATTTTAAAATGAACCATTCTTTAAAAATGAGCGTGCGAGTAAAGCGAAAGCCACCCCAGAAAGGAAAGCAAGGTGCCACGGATGAGAGGGCGCACTCTGGAAGACACATTTGAGAACAAATTGCTTGATGGAGAGTGAGAATACTCCTTCCTCTGACTTTCATGAATCTTTTAGTCCAAGATAGATTTAAAGGTTAAAAGAGGGTCATTACTGATTATTTATAAGGTGATTGTAATAAGCTGAGATTAAAAAAACCCACTACATTTCAAAGCTTGAACTCCCCTTTTTCAAGCAAACGAAATGATTTCATCAAGCAGTATTTGAGATTGTTCAGGTCAGATTCAGGCATGATGTCTGGAGGGAGACTGAAGACAAAAAGTCTTCTTGAACGCAGAGACTTGTGTGTATTTGTTGACACATCAAGGAGGAGAAAAGGGAAGGTATATGCATAAGACAGGAAAAGATCATTTTATGAAAAAAAACTGGACATCATAAGTCCTCAACAGGGGGAGCTTTCAAGAACATCAGCTGGCTGCTTCTCAGGTTTGCAGCAGAAATTGAAGTCAAAGAGGGGAATTTTTCATCTGCAGAGTTCCTAATTCACAAGAAAAGCAAGGCTTTCTTTGTAAATTGATTTTTGAGTTTCTCATCTGAGGTGCGAAAGAAACCATGGTATTATTTTCCTATTAAAAATTTTTGTTTGACTGTTTTTTTTTCCTTTACAAAGAGTAAAATCCCTTAACCTTATCAGACTTTAACTCTGAGACTTTTTTTTTTTTTTTTAGATTTTATTTATTTATTTCACAGCGGGAGAGAGATCACAAGGAGGCAGAGAGGCAGGCAGAGAGAGAGAGGGGGAAGCAGGCTCCCTGCCAAGCAGAGAGCCCGATGCGGGCCTCGATCCCAGGACCCTGAGATCATGACCTGGGCCGAAAGCAGAGGCTTTAACCCACTGAGCCACCCAGGCGCCCTCTCTGAGACTTTTTGATGCCAGGGAATGATTTCTTAGAAAAGGCAGTTGGGGATCCAGAAATGTCACACCATCCCTCTCTGCCAGGTGCAATTATTTTTCTCAGCGATTTCTCATCCTGTGTATCTATTTATCTAATGTCAAGCCATCATGTCAGAACAGCCAGTAACAAGTTTAGCTGGTGAAGCGACTGGGTAGATACCAACTCACCCTGGTCAATGCTCGCTCAATTTCTCTCTTGGGGACTGAAATCAGGCTTCATGCTGATCACGCGGATGGTTCTTCCAGGAAAAGCCTGCCCAGAACTTCTTCGAGATGCTGGAGGCCCACTCTGCAACTTTCCCGAGGAGTGTATACTCCTATTGATCATGAGCTGAAAGGGAGAAAATTTCTGTGAGTCGATGTGTGCGCGGGCATGTGTGTGTGTGTGTGTGTGTGTGTGTGTGTGTGTGAGAGAGAGAGAGAGAGAGAGAGAGAGAGAGAGAGAGAGGGAGAGAGAGATGGCGACAGAGAAAGAGCATGCTTTCTTGTTGAAATGAAACAGAATTTATGAGTAGGAGCAGACAGTGTTTGCTCCTACTTGGCACCATGCATAAAAAAGAGGACTGTGTCTCAGGTTTCTTAGGGACTCAGCTCCATTGAATTTCAGGTGTGTGTGTGCCAAGGAAAAGGGATTTGTGAGCATGGGGAGAGCGAAAAGGACCATGCAGGCAAATTCATCAGCATGGCGGAGCGAGGAAAAATCCGTAATGAAGCACTGTCCCTTTCCTTGCAGAACATGGGGTGTCCACAGGCTGAAAACCACTTCTCCAAAGAAGCGTTTGAATCTCCACAGCGATGCCAAGGTCTGAATACAGCATCATGGTACTCTGTAAAGAGGATGGTACCTCTAGGACAGGGCCAAGGTACCAGGCAGGCAGGGAGGATATGGCAAGGGCTCTGGGTTACAATTACCTGGGTTTTCTCTTGGCCTCTGGCTGTGATCCCTCATTGGCACCAAATTCACATTCTAATGCACCATTATTTTCTGCATGGATTAAGAGGCC
Organism: Ailurus styani; assembly: GCA_002007465.1. NCBI lineage: Eukaryota > Metazoa > Chordata > Mammalia > Carnivora > Ailuridae > Ailurus > Ailurus styani. The sequence goes on along the minus strand of LNAC01001044.1, from coordinate 164,069 downwards.
TTTTTTTTTTCCTTGCTGGATCAAACCACACTGTGAGTCTAAGGTTTTAACGTTAACATTCTGTATTTTCAGTTTAATTAAGTCCATATCCTAGAAAGTGTTTTCCTGCCAACCCCTACAATAAGTCTCTCGTCAGGCAGAGCTAATCTTCAGTGCTCTCTGGACTAGCCCATAATTACTTTTAAGAACAAAACTAGAATTATTAAAAGTTATCTATATTTGATCACATTTGGGGGGTGTGAAGTATATACTCTCTTTCCACGGTTCATTTTTCACTGACTGTTCAGATTTGTGTCTCAAATTTGATGAAGACACCTCAAGCCATCAAGAGGTGTCTCCCCCCCGCCCCCCGGCCTCCCCAAGTAATTTGTTGCCAGTGAGATCTTGGCTCAAGCAGCAGTGAATTCCTAAGAGACAGAGTTTTCATGGACACATTTTTACACTTTCCATGACTAGCAGGAAAGAAAGAATTTTCCTCTCCAAAAGCAGACAATTATTTCCAGGCTTGATTCCCTGTAATGAAAGCAAAGGGTGTGTGTCAGTCTGTGGTGGGGCGTGTGTGTGTTTGTGTGTGTGTGTGTGTGTGTGTGTGTGTGTGTCTTTGTGTGTGTGTGTGTGTGTGTGTGTGTGTGTGTGTGCATAAGGGCTGATTGCAGTGAGGAGGGGCAATGTGCTTGCATTTGGATGGCAGGATTGCTACCTGGAAGCACCTTGCCAGTAGCATTTAATGATTGTCAATGAAACAAAGACAGTGACGGGAATTAGCTTCCACGCTTTATCTGTAGCTCCTATCATTAATTGAACTTCAGCTAAGTAGCCTGTTAGCCTCCTAGAGGACTAGCTTTATATTTCTCCCATAAAATGTCCAAGCGGCAAAGATGCTACACACTAAAAAAGACCACAGAGGGCTCTTGAGTGCTGCAGGAAGTCTAGATGGGGATTATGAGGGATGTGAAAATACACAATGCCACAGTCACTTCAGGCAGACTCCTTAACTAAAATAAATGTTAAATCATATAGAAACACTACTAGCATTTCCAGAAAAGATAGCTCAAATCCCTCACGCACAAAGATGGCAAGATGCCTGCATAGGAACCTCCTCGTGAAAAGAAGTAGCCAATATCTGAGGACAGTCCCTCTGGAACCCTGGGAGGGATCTCTGATGGACAACTGTATAAAAACATGGTGATCCAGGGAAGGTCATGTCATATCAAGTGTTGTATTGCATTAATAACAGTCAATCAGGCTCAAAGGTCTTAATTTTTCTACCTAACCTCCTTCTGAGACAGTGACATAAACAGATGTTCTATCAACCATTTGAACCACTAATGGAGTCACTGATAGCTGACAAAACATCCTAAACCAAGTCACAACAAACACTATGTCTTTACCAGTCACAAGTTGATGAGATAACGTCTGGATTATTTTAAGGAAGTCACCCTTTTATCTAAGAATAAGGGTAAAGATATTTCATTTAGAAAAATGAATATTGCAAGCAATTAAATCCAATGCCTACACTGCAAAACCATTATTTCTACAACAAGGCCTGCTAACTCTGCCACCCTGAGGTTTAGCTGGATTGACTCATTCATGGCAGCAACCCCCACCCAGCTGTGCCCTTCCCCACTCTAACTCTGCTCCTGCTACACCTTCACCTACTTTCTCCATGTCCAAATCCTAACCACCCTGCAACACCCAATTCCTTATCTGCTCATTCACACTCACAGTGATGTCCTTTCTCAGTTTTGGTCTTCACTACTCATTGGGCATGTATCGTTCATCAACTTGTTTTTCTTTTTAAAGTCGTATTTTGAAATGACGTTAGATCTACAGAAGTGTTGTAAAGATAGCACAGAGAGTTCTGGATGCCCTCCATCCCATTTCCCCATGATGTTAACACGGTACATTTACCTAAACTAAGATATTTGCTTGGTATGATACTGTTAACTAAACCTCAGAGTTGATTTGGGTTTCCTTATTTTTTTCCAATATGACCTTTTCTTGTTCCAGGATCCAATCCAGGATTCCACATTGCATTCAATCGTCATGTCATCTTGTCTCCACCAATATGTGACAGTTTCTCAGACTTTGTGTGTGTGCATGTGTGTGTGACCTTGACATTTTTGAAGGGCACTAAATAAGTGTTCTGTAGACTGTACCTCCATCTGTGTTTGTCTTGGGTTTTCTCATGATGAGATGGAGGTTATGGATTTTGAAGAAGAATACTGAAGAGATGAAGTGTCCTTAACATCACGTTATACCAGAGGGCACATGATGCCACTGTGACTTATCACTGGTAACGTTAGCCTCACATACTTTGTTAAGTTTTGTCTGTTAGGTTTCTCTACTAAGTTATTTTTTTTTCCTTTCATATTCCATTCATTAGAAATGAGTCACTAAGTATACCTAGCCCACATTTCAGAGGAGGGAAATTAAGTTCTACCTCTTGTAGGAAGGACAATGAAAGAATTTCTGGAAATACAGTAAAGATGATGACGGCAATTATTAAGTGATCTGGGAGACATGCTTTGAGGCTATTCATTTATCCTGTATCTTCTTAACATTTGCTTATTAACTTTAGCATCTATCAGTAAATCTTGCAAAAAGTAGTTATTACTATGGTGGTCTAAAAGTGTTTTTCTATTTCCCTCACTTCTTCTGTATCAATCATTTGGGATTCTTCTATATGGAATATTTGTCATTTGCACATTTATTCACTTAGTCATCTATTTATGTTAGTATGTCATAGATATTTGTTTATATTATTATTTGTGTTATAATCCAATAGTCTCTTTATTTTGTTCCAGTGTTGGCCTTCAGAAGCTCGTATCTTTTTGCATGTCCATTTTTTTTTAAAAGTAGGCACCATGCCCAGTGTGGAATCCAATGTGGGACTTGAACTCACGACCATGACATCAAGACCTGAGCTGAGATCAAGAGTCAGATACTTAATCAACTGAGCCACTCAGGTGCCTCCATTTTTTTTGAACACTTCTTTAATTTTTGCAATTTCAAGATGTTCCAGTACTATCTTGTATTTCCTGAACCATGGAATCAACTATTTTCCCTAAAAGTCTTGGTTCCTATTATCAGAGAATGGCATTTAGAAACCAAGACCTGGGCACTAGCTGTGTGTGCTTGCTGCTACCAGCCTGTCATTGCTTTATAGTCCTCTCACTGTGCAGAACTAGGAAATTCATCAGTACGGATACTATCCTGTGGATATACTCATATGTACATTTCAGCACCTTCCCTCCCTTCTCCCACTTCTCTCTCTCTGCGTATGTGTACACACATACACCGTCTCTCACTCTAACCCACTTCTTACTTCGGCAGTGAGAGATTTGGCTTCCATTATTTATAAGTTATTTACTGAGTGTTAAACTCACTAGAGTATACACAAAGTAGCTTCAGAATTGCTTAACTGTACCCCTGAAAAACAAGTTACCGACCATAGTACAGTGCTTAGGTTAAGTTCTCATTTGTCTTCAGTCCTACATTTTCCAGCTAAACCACTGAGTGCCGAATTTACTTAGGTCAGCTCATTTTTTACCCCACTCCCTTCAGAGTGATTTTCTCATATATCTGTAATATATAGCTAGATTCATTAGTCAGAGTCTGCATTCCATCTGGGATTCCCAACATGTTCTGTTTATTTGTTTGTTTAATTAGTATGTAATAAAGTTCATTTGTGGTGAATGGTTCTGTGGGTTTTGACAAATGCACAAAGTCACGTATACCTCCGTAGTGCCATGCAGAACTGTTCTATCACCTCGTAAATCCCTGTGGGTGCCCCCATGCATCAATCACTCTCCCTCCTCGAATCCCTCAAATACTTATGTTTTCCACGGCTACAGCTTTGCCTTCTCAAGAATGTCACATAAATGGACCATACTGTTTGTAGCCTTTGGGGTCTGGTTTCTTTTACTTAAATTGAAAAATGAGTTTAAATTTCATTAGGAGCTCATTCCTTTTTTTTACTGTTGAGTAATACTCTGTCGTATGGATGTACCACAGTTCACTTATTCATTTACCTATAGAAGGATACCATGGTTGTTTCTAATTTCAGCTCTATTATGAATAAATTTTCTATAAACATATGTGTACAGATTTTTGTGGGTGTAAGTTTTCAATTCACTTAAGTAAATACCTAGAAGTGGGATTGCTGGGTCCCACATATGGTGGGTCATATGGCAAGTATGTTTAAGTTTATGACACCGGAAAACTGGTTTCAGAACTGCCTATACCACTTTGTATTCCCACCAACAATGAATAAAGGTGAATTAACTTTTTATATTATTTTCACATATAACACCAGCATGTGTAAGACAATTTTTATTATTTGTAATTATTGAGTCCCTATGTATCAAACACTATTTGAATGTTTTTGATCAAGATTTAATTTGGTTGTCAGAGAGAAAAATACATGTGGATATAAGTAAATAATTTTGAAGAGTGATGAGTACCTATTAAGAATATTGTTCTATGATTGAGATGAACCACTTTGAGGAATTTGAGCCTTAAAATTTCATCTGTCCCACTGACTAAGAACTTAACAAAAATTCACTGAGACCAATGAATGTGTAATGGATGTTCTGAAACAATGGTTTGGAAATGTGTTGTTCAAAGGAAATGTAATAAATTATAATCTTTCACTAAATTTCTGGTTCTAAAATCTCTTGCTTGCATAGCATGTGGACAAGGATCTCTTGAAGTAGGCTCAAGCATCTATTTTTTGTTTGCTTTTTAAAATGTTATTTAGTGAATAAAAAGTAGGGAAGCAGAGTGGGAGAGACACCAGAAATAGAGGGAATTTCTCCATAGCCACCTAAGATAGGCCTTGCATTGACTAGGTTGTCTTAAAGAATGTTTTCACTATCAAAGAGAAATAATTCAATTGTGTTACAAGTCTTCTATCTTTAGAAATGGAAGATACAATACATCTTTTTAAAGAAAATTATGAATTAATTTAAAAGATCATCTGGAGAGACATATAGTATCATGCATGGAAGTATCATGCATAATGCTTCGCTGTAGGAGGTTTAGCAATTGATTTTTATAATATTGGATTTATGGTTCAATAATTTTCTATTTGGATGGAGGTCAGGGTGTCAGAGATGTTTCCCTGATACTGTCACATTTCTCTTATATAGAAATGCATTATTATCTAACATAGAAGAGACAGAGTTCCGGAAACCAGATATTTTAAAATATTAATTATGGAACTTTCGCCAGTGGGATATCCTAAGAATGGCCAGAAACCTATAATGGTGCAAGATGCACTGAACACTGAGCTGAATGTGCTAAACCCATTTCTGGGGAGATGACCCTTGTTAGAAAGGCTGAGCTTGGCAGGAACAAAGAAACTTCACTGGTGATGCAACTGGAGTTGAGAACAAGTGAGTTCCAGGAACTTTAATGTGAATCACTTCCACTGATATCTGCTTTGGCCTTGGGATACTACTACTGTCCCCATTCTTCCAAGCTTATGAAATGACCAATTGCCTGTTCTCATTTAATGATGTGGCTTTTGGAGACAGTTTCGTTTGGTAGCCTCTTGGGGAAGGCAATGATCTGGGAGGAAGTTATATTGGGTATCATTGGAAATCAATGCTTTATCAGAATTAGGAGCAAAAATATTCAGAACCAATTTTTGGGAGGCTTAGGTCATTTTTCTATGAAGCAAAAAATTCAGAGATGTCTTGTGAGTTTGGCAGAGTTTGCATGGGTCCACCCGACATTCCTTGTGGGATCATCACTCTGATGCAGAGCTCTAGTATCACCCACCAGCTAGCGACCCCCACAATTGTGATAGAAAGATGGACAAGCTTAGGCAGGGAGGACCACTGGCCTTAGTTAGCTTGTACTTCCTTGCAGCTTCTCTTTACGTGATCAGCAACCCATTTCAGATGTATAGGAGTGATTTTCTACTTGTTATTTTAACCTCACTTTATGCATGTCATTTTAATAAAATGACTACATTTCCTCTGTCAAGATATGAAAAGGCATTGATGAATAAAACATGGATGAATTTTGTAGGGAAGATAAACATACATACATATATATACACACATATATGTATGTATAAATATGGGTATGTGTGTGTGTATATCTTCTTTGATCCAGTTTTGATTTTCCTGCCTTGTCTCTGACAGATTTCTCAAGTCTCAAGACTCTGTTCTTGTCCATGGCCCATAGCATGATTAGACGCTACTTTCCTCAAAGCTGAGGATGACAGTGTCAGGTAAGGGAAGAAAGGGGGAAAAAACAAAAACTTGTTTCTTGTATTTAAAACTGACAACAATAACAGGACTTGGTGAGGGAATTGTAATGCAATGAATATTTAAAATATTTTAATGAGGTAAACGATAGTTAAGCTCATTTAAAGCAAAGAACCCAAAAATGATGAAAGGAAAGCCTAGATTTATTTAAATATAGGTCAAAGTTTGGATCCTTTGCAGATACGCTATTTTAATTTGTGGATGATCAGCAGCTTAATGAATAAATACCATTTTTGGTGATAGAATTAAGGCCGGTCCCTCTGCTGTTGGGGTGTATTGGAGCGCATATGCTCAAGTGCCTGTGAGTCCCTGCCGCTGTCTGTCTAACACAATCCCTTAGGCACTGTATATATATATATATATATATATATATATATATATATATATATACACATATATTGATCTGCTTTGCAGCAGCTCCACCTATTGGTAACAAAGGGCAGGAGACAGACCAACGCAAATTGACTTTGAGGCAGATTTCTTTAAGTTTGGCTGTAGTTTTCTTTCCACTAGGGAACAGAAGGCAGCAGGACGTGGGACAGCCATTTTGAACCTGACACTACATGTTCCCCAAACTGAGCTGGAGGAGAAGCTGTCCGTGTGTGTTATTTTAGTGCTGCCTCTGGGAATTAACTCTGCTCTACATACAAGGACAGTGAGGCATTTGTAGACGAAATGAAGAGAAATACTGCCTGAGGATTTCAGGCTTCATGTTATTTAACAAATATTAACCACGATTTTCATCCTGCAGACGCCACGGCTATAGATTTCTCTTTTTTTCCATCTCTCAGGTGGACTTGGGGAAAAAAGTAAGTTCACACTTCCATAGAGGTAATAAGCTTTGAACTTTCGATTAAGAATTTTTTTTCTGCAAGCAGACTTTCTAGCTGGGAGGTTGAACAGCAGGTTGCATACTGACATGCCAACATATACAACTGTCCTTCCTCCACATCCTAGGCAGGGTGCTGCCAGGTGTATAGATGGTTTCTTTAGTGGATACTTGCTTGGCCAGGCATATGGCAATGTTGCGATCGGAATAGAGCCGCCCTGCAGAAAATTCAGAAAAATGCTGAATACAAGTATAGGCCAAATGTAACTGGGGTCACTTGCAATTTCTTGCTGCTGTTGTCATTATGGGGAGAAGAGAAAAAGGGATGCTTAGCAACACTGGTGTTCTAATTTTCTTATAATTACCTTTAATTTTGCCCCTGCTTCTGACTACTTCCTCTCTCTCTCTCCCCAGTTCAAAATGGAGTGTAAAGGAAGACAGAGGGGTCACTTTGGGGTTTATTTCTTAATTAAATAGACTTGAGGACCCAGTTGCAATCCCTCATTTGTTTTTGGTTCACTCTCACTCAAATAACATATGAGTAAGAATCTGAGGCAAGTACATAGCCATTAAGGAGGCAAATTCTTTCCTGACAGTATATATAGTAAACAAAAACAATGAAATGAGCTAGTGACCCTGACTTTCCCAGGGTGCACAGGAGTGAAAATTGTGAGTGCAAATCAGTCTTGGTATTGAAATCCCACTATTATTAACACAGAGTGAATCTTGTTCTCTCTTTTTGTCATTTCTCAAAACCAATTCTAGAATCATGTATACTTAAACATTCATGTCCTGAGCAAAATAATACGAATCACAAATGATTTCCCTTAATATCACTCCACCAAACAATTCCTATTCAATCAAAATACACTAAGTGAGCTCTGCTGGAATTAAGTGCCTTGATCACCATTACTTAAGTAAGGGAGAGCAAAGGCCAAACATATGAAATAAAGTTAAATTAACCAAACTAAGCCAAAGAAATGTACCCCCTTCTCCAAATAAAACACAAAAAGCATGAATATTTCACTGTGTGTTCTAAGGATTAAAACGAAACAAAAATTATTTTTCAAGTAAGTTATGGAGGAGACCACTCATTTCCAAAGGAGATTTTATGCTTAGAGAGTTTAAAATCTAACAGAGATCAGGTGTGTGCTTTTTAAAATTAAAAAGCATTATAACAGCAGAAAGCAAGAGGATGTTAAAAAGGCAGCAATTAATTAGCAAATGAGTGATACATCATGTCCTATGTGTTTCTAAGGGGTGGTCACTGATGGTCTAAAGAAGCAAAGGGGGATCCTTTTGGCTTTGAAAAGTGGGTAATTAAAATTATTATATGGTAATATTACTCCCCTTTCTAAGTGTACTTTCCAGAGACTTTGATCTCTTATGCATTTTCTAAGGTAAGTGGTTTTATGCTTCTTCATTCAAGAAAGCCTAAAATATGTCATAAAAAATGAAAAAAAAAAGTTAAAAGGCAGCTTTGAACTCCAACCTCTTCAAAGAGTTCAGATAAATGAACAACTATAAAAAACAACAATAACAAATCTTTGATGAGTTGGAATATGCAGACAGAGGCTAGTAGACCTTGTTTTGAAAGCAGACAGTATATCATGAACCATTTTAATAAATATTGGTGCCTAGCAATGTGGTCCACAAGGGCAATATGTTTGATATTGCGTTTGTACATGTATTTACTTCCTCAAAAATTTGCTGAATCTTTATTGGGTACTTACTTTTTTTTTTTAAGATTTTATTTATTTATTTGACACACAGTGAGAGAGAGACTACAAGTAGGCAGAGAGGCAGGCAGAGAGAGAGAAGAGAGGGGAGGAAGCAGGTTCCCTGCCGAGCAGGGAGCCCGATGCGGGCCTCGATCCCAGGACGCTGAGATCATGACCTGAGCCGAAGGCAGAGGCTTTAACCTACTGAGCCACCCAGGCGCCCACTTACTTTAAGTATAAAGCCTGGTCTAGAACATAAATACTCAGAACCAGAAAATAAACACTGGGAAAAGACACTGATATTTGGCTATAAGAATCTCTCAAAGTAGTGAAGAAATAAGGATATTCAGAACTTAGGTGAACAATGTGGTAGGACAGTTACACACACAAAGTGTATAGGAATCTTTTCTGACCTTGGGATTAGAGAAAGTACCGTAGAGATTGTGATTTTAGTCCTTGATGAATTTTGACAGCAGAGGAAATAAAAGAATTATAATTCTTTATAATTATGTACTTATAAATAGAAAAAATAAATTGATGGACTAGGGGTGTGAATAGTTTAAGTAAAATGCTAAATAATTTGGAGCAGTAAAAGAGTAGAAAAGGAAATTGTCAACAAACTTTTGTGCCAAGACAGAGTTTGGACTTCACCATGATAGCAATGATTTAAGACCATGAACTGATTTTAAGCCTTGATATTTAACATGTTGACTTGTGTTAGCAAGTGAATTTGACCGGATATTTGTAGCAAAGGACAATGGATAATAAAGTGCCTTAGTTCTAGTAAAAGATATGAAAGCATGAAATAAATGGGAACAGTTACACTGGGATAATAGTGCTAAAAATGGAGAGATTAAAAATATGATACTCAGGAAGAAGTAATGGGAATTGGTAATGATTGGGTATGTAAAGGAACTAAAAGAACAGGGTGATTAATGATTAAAGTTACTTACTTAGGTGATGCTGTTAGGGTAAGCTAATTTCTGTGACAACCCCACACAGTGCTGAACTCAATAAAAATGTTTTTTTTTTTTTTACTTACATTCTAATGCGAGTTGACAGAGGAGTGACCATGACTGGGTCTGTTCCATGAAGTAATTCAGAAATCCAGGCTCCTTCCGTTCTGAGCTCCACAACCTTGCTGGAACTTGAATTCCTACACTGAAGTCTCAGCATCAGGACAACAGGTGAGGTAAGACAGAAATACAGAGTGGAATATTTCATAAGTTCTTAGGGTCAGACTCAGAAAGGCTTCACACCACTTCCGTCCAAATTCCATTAAGTCACATGATCTATTTAACCTCAAGATAATCAGGAAATGGGTGGCAGTAAGGAATAGAACATGAATATTGGTGAACAATGGGCTAGTTTCTGCTACAATGATCAGTAGATGGTGATGAAATAGAACCAAAAATTTTAAAAAGCAAGGTTGATGGGAAGCAAAGAAAATGAGTTCAAGGTTGGACATGGTTAGTGTAGCATGTTATTAACTCTGTGCTGGTTGAAATATTCTGCAGGTAGTGTTAAATCTGAGTTTGAGCATCAGGATGGAGTTTCTGATGTGGGAATTATTAGGATAGGGGTGGGAGGATAAACAAAGTCGTGAATGAAATAAAGGGAAAACCATGGATGAACCATGAGCAGCCACATATTATAAGACACGGTAGAGGAAAAGAAGCAAGCAAAGGAGGTTGAAAAAAACAGCTGTATATGTGCAAAGAAAATATGGAGACAAGACAGTTAAGGGAGCCAAAGCAGACTAGCACAAAAGGAAGAGGAGTTCAAAATGGCATATGCTGCAGGAGAAGGGCAGAGGAGAAGAAAGATGGAGAAATAAGAATTGGCGAAGGTAGAAATAATTGCTGAAGAGTGCAGGAAAGGAAAAGGGGCAGGAGATTAGGTAAAGGATGACATCAATTAGCAATGAATATAAGCACTGGCAAAGCGTGTTTTTTGTTGAGTTGAATTATACAGTAGATTGTGGATTCTAGAAATGTGAAAAGAGCATAGACTTGAATTTGGATTATGGCTTCTAATTTAGATCCGCTTAGCCCTGACACCTTGGGCTAAACATCTAATCTCACTTAGTTTCCCCACATGTGAAATGAAGCAATTGGATTCAATGTTTTCTAAGTCCCTTCTCTCTACAAATTTGAATCAAACTATTAGTTAAGGCAATGCAGTGTAATCATGAAGAAATGAGCTCTCCCTTAGTATCATCCCTATGATGCAGCTTTGATCAAACCATTAAAATTATCTAACCTTCATTTCCTCATCCCTAAAAATGAAAATGATATATAACCCCAGGAGTGTTTTAAGGTTTAAAAAGTTACTGATTATAAAACACATTGCACAATGTCAACTATCTAGTAAATAATTCTAAATGTGAGTGCTAGCAAGACAATAGGACAACAGGCCATTGGGATGGTTGTGATAGAGAGTGAATTCAGAGAAGGCTCTTGGTGTGCAATTTTGGAAAAAGAAGAACAGCTTGTGGCATCTAGGAATTGCTTGATTCTTACTGGTTATACAAAGAGAACATGTATGGGCACAAAGAGGTTAAAAAAGAAGAATGGAAATTTATGTATGCATTCAAAGCAGACATTCACGAGGACTTATAACCTATTCAGACTCTGTTCTTGGTGCAGGGAGGAGAAGAGAAGTAGATAAACAGAGAAAAGTCTGGTTTCCTTATTTAGCCAGTGTAAATGACTAACTTGCCTCTGTTTGTATCCTACGTGGTCTAAAACAATGGAGAGTGATCTCATTCTCTAAATGATTGTGTGTGTGTGTGTGTGTGTGTGTGTGTGTGTGTTTGAAGGCCAAAGCCTTACTAAAACACAGAGGGAAAATAAAACCAGAGAAGAGTTTTCTTTTTTGTGTAACCTGAAGTGGGCAGCCTGCAAAAGACCAGCCGTGAGCCCTTGAAATATCCACTTTTAAGTGCCTCTGGTAATTTTTCTCGCAAAAAAGGCACTCTTGTTTATTTGAGTAGCAGAACTGAAAAAATATATGCACCAGAAGCAAGATAAATCAACATCCTCACTGGAGTAGAATTAGTTGGCTGCAGACAGTGTTTTATGGGTTGTTTCACTACCACTTTAATTAACTTCAAACAAGGAATACATCCTAGCTTTGCTCTTTTTCCAGTGTGTGAAGCTGGATTCCATATGTGTGATGATTATAACATTGAATTCTACCCTTTGGGAAATCAACCTGACATTGCTCTGAATTGCCCATTGAGTATACAAGGCATTCACCTCCTTTAAATTATAAAGGACAATGTGAAGAGAGTCTTGACTTCCATGTCCTGATTGGTTGTTACCTTGTTCCTCTGAGCCAATAGCATTAACAAGTTCAATTAGAAGGGCTAACGCTGGAGCTGGGGATTGGGATTTAGCAGATTGAGGAGTTGGAAAGAGGACTAGGAATCTAGTATGATAGCTATAAGCAGGATTTTAAAAATTATTAAACTTCAGAAAGACTTTTTAAAAAAATTAGAATTCAGTTGTGACTTATATCTTTAGCAGTTTTCTTTCTCCTTTAGTTTTTTTCTTTTTTAAGTGTGTGAGATGTATTCCTTATTTTTCTTTATGGGATACATATAGTCCTATGCTCTCTGTAGAGTTACTGTTTATTAAACACTTGCTATGTGCTAGGCAATGTGCTAAGTGCTTTTTATATTTAACTCATATACACTTCATGATCACCCTACAGGTTAGTTATCATTATCTCCACTGAACACCATGAAAAAAATTGAGGCTAAGAATTGGTAGAGCTGGCATTTGAACACAAACTCTTATATCCTAAGAAAGCCTACCTTATAATCACAAGGCTAAAGAGCTTACCAGTCTCCACATAAGAAAAGGAAAAAAAAAAAAAAGGATTAATCTTGGAGAGACTGAGACTAAGGGTGATGGGCTGATGGGCTGAACCTTCTATCTTGTGTCAATAATTAGCTGACCTTGTCTTTGGGAATCTTATGAGATCTATACTGCTTTTTCTAAAGTTTTAAGGGGGTTAGAATTTTTTTTTTTAATTGTGGCCTCTTAGCTGAAAAATTCTCCCCCAGCCCAGACAGAAGACAGGAAGGTGAATAGGGGCCACCTTATGAACTAAAAGCAATTTTTATTACTTCTCAGCTGTGAAGTAGATCATCTGACCTCACAGAGTTAGTTCCTATGTCCTTTATACCACCCGAGTCTGTGGTCATCTTGTGAAAAGAAGAAATAGAAAATTTTCAGGTTAGGTTTGGCTGCAGATGGAAACCTACTAAGCTAGGAAAAGAAAAGATTTGTCTCCTAAAAAAGCCATCTTTTCCTAACTCTGGAATATTGTATGAGAAGCTCAAAATGGTAATGGCCTGCCAACTTTCTGCTATAAAATCGAAGTCTCTTCACCCTTCTTACTGTCGAGAGAGTTGCTATTAATTCTCACTGTGATTTTTCTAAGGTGAAACATGGATGCATACAAACCCAATACTGTGTGTGGTTTTGGAAGAGGTTAGTAACTGTCCCTCATGGCAAGGATCACTCAAAAATATGAATTCTTTTGGCCCTTTTTTTTTTTAAGGTTTATTTATTCATTTGAGACACACACACACACACACACTCACACACACACATACACAGAGTGGAGTTGGGGACAGAGGGAGAAAGAGAATCTCCAATGGACTGTGGTGAGTGTGGAGCCTGACCTGGAGCTTGATCTTATGACCTTGAGATCATGACCTGAGCCAAAAGCAAGAGTCCAATGCTTAACCAGCTGAGCCACCCAGGCTCTCTTTGGCTCTCTCTCTCTCTCTCTCTTTTTTTAAGTGTTGTTTGTGAGCATAAATTTATCAGTTTTCCTTCATTCTCCATGGACACAGACAATTGCCACATGTCACAGAGACTGTTGTCTCTGGAGATGTCCTCCCCCAATTAGGGATCCAGGATGGTGTGTGAGCACATCTGAGTGTGTGTCTGTGGAGCTGTGTACATTATACTGAGAGAATTGGTGATACAGAGGAAGGGGAAGTGGCAGCTTGTTCAGCACTGATCCTTTCTGACTTTCACTGTCATTTCAGTGAGTCACCTCCTTTACTCTGGAGAATAGAGGAAGAACTCCTCTACCGTGAGATTTGAAAACTGGGTTAGAATTCCAGCTTCCCCAATATGGATATGCCCTGGGTGGTCACCTGACTGTTCTGAGCCTTAGTTACCTTCGCTGTGAAATCCGTGCTATCATGCTTACCTTACAGATTTGTTGTCAGGACGAAAACGAGATGATATAAAGGAAAAAAAAAACGTGACAGGAAGAGCATCATGCAGCTCTAATGTGGTGTTGCTGCCATTGTCTTTGGGCAGATGTGCTGAGTCCTGCTTTTCCCTTTCCGTGGCTGACTACCTGGACAGGGATTATATGCATGTGGTACAAGGAGAGAGGGGGAAGGGAGGGAGCCAAGGCTGATCTGGGAACTGCTGCTAAAACAAGCCAGGGCTTAAACCTGCAAGTATTTCCTCAGCTTTCCTATAACACGAAAACCAATCCTCAGTTTGGGGAATTACCTTTTCTCCTTAGACCTCTAAGGCTAAATAGTTTTGCGACTTATAACTTTTGATGCTCTCTTGGCTTTATTTAGAGCAGATCTTGTGTAAATATTAGGGCTGGAATGAGGTGGAAAGGAAAATTTAAAGAAATTAAAATTTCTTTTGACCTTATACTTTTTAGGGATACTTTGGGCCTTATGTCAATTTAAGACATCCTTAGGGATAAGATAAATTAAAGACTATGATATTTCCTCTGCTTTCCCTCCCTCCCTCCCTCCCTTCCTTCCTTCCTTCCTTCCTTCCTTCCTTCCTTCCTTCCCTCCTTCCTTCCTTCCTTCCTTCCTTCTTTCCTTCCTTCCTTCCTTCCTTCTAAATAAAAAAGGTAAGGCTAAGTTCACTGGAGCGTTCTTTCTTTCTTTCTTTTTTTTTTTTTTATTCCACAGGGATGTAACTAAAGAGACTCTGGTTATGAATTAGTCACTAAGAGTTTGGCATAACTGCTAGTAGGTATATTTCTATATTGACATTTTGCTTGGATAAGCCAAAGGTTGGTAAGAGATTGAGTTATAAAATAGGTAAAGATCTTTGGTTTATAAGTAACTTATTTTTTTCATGTGCATGGATTCCAGATGTTTCACTGAAAGGGAGTCAAAATATGCTCCCTTAAAATAAGACTGGAATTGATGTCAGAAAGTGACTCATACTTATTAACCCAAAGAAGAACACAGATTGTATATATTCAACTCCAGTGTGCCAGAGTATAAATCTAAAGAGACTCATCATCCATTTTTGTTATTTTAGAATTTATATTGTTCCCTCTTCAGCACTGAGAAATGTCCCTTGGAAAAAGCACTTCCCCGTTAGTCCACAACCAGCAGGGAAAGAGTCTTCTTCAGTCACTGAGACCATAGAGAACATCTGGTTGATTAACAGATGTTAATGCCAGAATAGCTTTGGTTTGATCAATGATGTAATCAATCATGAAAGTTATAATTTTAGCAAGGTTTAGACTGTTCCATTAAATAAAGATGGAACATGTCTGATGTTCCAGATTTTGAGAAAAAAATTATATTTCTCTAAAACCAGTATTTATGGAACATCTGCATACATATAATTTTAGATGTCATTTTTAACATGTCCATATGACAACTACCTTACGTAAAAATGAGACAGTGGAGGAAATGTAAAGATTAATTTTCCCCTTGTAGTTCAGGGAAGGATATGAATTCAGTTTGATTTTATGGATTAAAGAGACAACAGAAAAATATGGGCTGAAAAGCCAAATGAGATCCAGTTAATTTATTTAGGAGGAAATTGTTTAATGGATTATTTTATGTTTTAGATATTCATATTATGAATCTGAATGTGATTTTTAGTTTTACTTTGTCATTAAACAAAAAGAACAACAATGCAACAAAATGAAAAGTGAAAATGATTAAGAAAAACCAAAGTAAAATGAATGGTAAGCATCTAATACCTTTTTTTGTTGTTGTTGTTACAGTAGGAAATTATTTTATAAAAGCAAAAACAAAAACAAAAAAGAGATGTAATCTAATAGCAAAGAAAGAATGCAACTCATTAGGGATATGGCAAATGAAAGATTAAAGGTGGATGAACAAGGAAAAATATTCAAGTGTTTCATGGAAAATTTTTTTGAAATGAATTTGAAGATGAATTATTTGCTTATAAATTGTTGCTAAAATAGCAGAAGGGCATGGTTTTCAGAAAATTTCTCAGAAGGATACCATCTATACAGGAGAGCTGGTAACTTGCTATCATCATCAGAAGTCTGAGGCCTCCCATCAAAAGGCTACAGCCAGAAATTATGTCATGACATGGGCAACTCCATCACATGGATTTACACGGCTCATGTTCAATTAGCCAAAATGCCCAAATGTATGCAGCAAAGAAAACTTGTGAAAGCAAATTATTAGTAACTAGTTCCTCTTTGTTACAGTGAACTCAGATGTGCCTCTTAGTTTCAACTAGTTTTACATGTAAACACAATCAGAAATATAAACTAGAACTTCTCCAATTATACATAAAGACCACATAGCTTGACTGTTTCTTACATTCTAAGGGTTTTACAGGCATTAAACTCATTTAAGCAGCACAAAACATTAGGAAAGATACAATTATTTTTCTCTCTGTATAAATGAGAAACAGAAGCTCAGAGAACTTAAAATTCAACCCATGTTACATGGCTATTAAGTGGCAAAAATTAAAATTCAAACTCAGACAGTTGTAACCACCATGATGTCTTGCAGTTTTGTATTAAAGAATGACTCAAAAAGAAATTTAAATATTTTAGAAAAAATTTTTTTGGTCACATAGTTTTGGTAAATGCAAAAGAGATGGCCAAATTTGATTCCTGCTTGTAAGAAACAGTGTGCTTCACCCAGATAAAAATTTTACTTCTCCCCACCCCTAAGGTTCAAGCATACTAAATATGCTCTGATATAAGCCCATTTTTCCAACTTATATTATTTTGGGACAAAGAAAAAGAACTTTTGAAAATAAATTTTAAGCCCAGTCTTTCAAACACTTTGATTAAAAAAACAATTTTCCAAATGTCACCCAAGGGTAGTGCTCTCTAAAACCATCTGTAAAAGATGCTTAAGAGCCTATACTCGCAAAGGGAAATATTTAAGTCTATGAAATATACCACTGTGAGAAGTGTTATATAATCTTCTGTTGTGAGATGAAATTAGGAAATATTTTCCTTCTTAGAAATCTTAAAAATCATTCTTAAAAATCAAATAAATAAGCTTCTCAGTTCACTGATACCAAATTTAGTTGAAGAAAGAGGCAAATGACAAACAGTAACAAATTTTAACTTTCCTTCATATTATTTTGGAACATTGTTTTCTTAGTAGTATTCAACATTAGGTATATTTCTCAGGGTTCTCTGGAGAAACAGAACCCATAAGATGTATATATACATATATAAGGAATCTGTGTATGATAGTGTAATCTATATCTATATATATTACCATGTATGTATTACATGTTAATGAGAAAGATAGGAGCAGGAGACAGATTTATTTCATTTCAGGGACTTGGCTCATGTGATTGTGGAAGCTGGAAAATCCAAAATTTTCAGGGCAACCTGGTAGGCTAAAGACTCAATTGATGTTTCAACTCAAGTCTGAAGGCAGACCGAAGGCAAAAACCTTCCTTGGGGACATGAGTCTTTTCTCTTAAGGCCTTCAACTAATTGGATGAGGCCCTCTGACATTACGGGAGGGTAATCTGCTTTACTCAAAGTCTACTGATTTACATGTTAATCTGATTTAAAAAATACTTTGTAACATCTAGACTCATGTTTGACCAAATATCTGGATACCATGGCCTAGCCAAGTTGACAGATAAAATTAACCATTACCTAATGAGAACCTTTCTTCTAAGCATTTATTTTTGGCAAAGAGAAACAGACTTCTTAGACCTAAATCCAGGGCCAGTAAATGAATACTGACGATGCAACATCTGATTTCACAATTTATTTCTATTGTATATAGAGAAGTACATTTGTCAGTTACATGTCTCTCTTTTGGGATGGCTAGAGAGAATGTTGTTACTCAGAGGAGTAGAGAGTGAGATTTTTTGTTACAGTCAAATGTTATTATATTCAACGCCAGCTTTGATGTCTGTCTATGTGTGGGATGGCAGAGTATATGTGAGATCACTTTATTATAAAGATTTTGGGATTACTGTAGAAACAGACCATGGAAGAAGTCCCGGATCAATGAGCCGTATCCTGGGTCTCCTTGCTGAGTGGTGTGTACCATTATAAGGGATGGGTAGGGAGCACCTCATTTTGAGGCATCCCTTTTACTGCTTGTGGTATTTTAGAAAGTTAACATCCAACCTTCAATCTTTTATTATTTTCATGTGACTTTAAAAAGCTGCATTTCTGTGGAGCTGCAGGGCTTTTGAAAATGAATTCAGCTGACACATTGAATTGGGATGTATCAAGATGGATGGCAGATTCATATTCCAGTACATCACATGACTTGCCTCAATTTAGTGTGTCAGCTCAAAAGTTTAAGGAGAGGGAAAAAAAATCAGTTAAAGAAATTTCATTTCTAGTAAAACTGGATTTAGGAAACTTGTGGTTATTAAAGAAACCTTATATTGTGAGTCATCATAGAGGTTTTAAGGACTGTAAATATAGCGATATTTCTGTTTAAATTTGAATGTCAACACAGTTCATGGCAAAGATTTTGGACAGCACTTTGAAGTCTAAAGAAAAAAGCAGGGAAGCATGAACAAAAAGTGATAGATATCAGAGGGAAATGAAGCTTATCCATAGTTTAAAACAGGAATATCTGTGTGATATTAATTGGAGAAATAGAACTGCAACAATTTTATATGGCAGAGAGTTCAACTCAATCGATATGGAAAGTAAAATTTTGTAGATTTTTCTAATACTTAGGTAATATTTTTAAAATTAAAGAATAAATACACTTATAGGTGAATCAATATGTATTTATTGCCTACTATGTACCAAACACCATTCCAGATACTTAGAATACAATCCATAAACAAAGCAGACAATCTTGGAGCTTGCATTTTGACAGGGAGAGATAAAAATAAGCCGTGAATATAATAAACAAGTAAATTGTGTAGTGTGCTAGAGGGTGGTTAGTGCTATGGAATAATAAAAGAAATTAATCAGGATTGCAGAGATTAAGAATTCCTCAGTGGGGTCAGGGGGAGGGCTGGTTGCTCAGGTAGGCCTCACTGAAAATGTGACATTCAAGAAAGAATATGAGATAGGTGCAGAAGTCTTTGCTGTCTGGGGAAGGGTACTCCAGGAAGAAGGAACATCAAGGCCAAAGCCCAATGATGGAGGGAGTTTAATGTAAGGATATGAAGTCACTGGAAGCCAAATTAGTAGAGTTCTAAAGATCAATGCATTAAATTTGACCTTTCCGTAGAGTGATATGAGAGCCATGATGGTTTTGAGAAGGGCAGTGAAATAATCTGACTTATGTTCTAAAAAGATGACTATGGCTACTTTGTAGGGAATAGAGTATAGAGGGTAAAAGTAGAAGCAAGAAGAATTAGAAGGTAAATGCAAACACCTAGGAGAAAGAAGATGGTGATTAGTACCAGGCTGGGGAGGGGGGAGGGACGGACATGGAAAGGTTGTTGGATTCTAGATATATTTTGAAAGTAGAACCAAAGGGATTTATTTTATTTTATTATTTTATTTTTTTTGGCAGCTTACATATGGGGAGCAGGAAAAAGAGAGCAAAGATGACTCAGAGATTTTTGGTTTGGGCAACCGAAAGGATGGAATTTCCACTAATTTAGATGGCTAGCATGAAAAGGAGTGGGTTGGTGGAAATGAGCAGGAGTTCAGTCAGGACAGTTTAGGGTGAGATATCTATTAGCTAGCCAAGGGAAATGCTGAGCAGGCATCTGGCTATATTGGTTGGGATTTAGCAGAAATCATCTGACCTGACAGTTGGCACCATGTAGATGGGAAAGAAGTTAAACCATATACAACTGAAAATGCTTGCTGATATTTGATGGCAAATGGCAGCAATTTCATGTGATTCAACCTAATAAAAATCTTTGGAACTGGAAGAGATCACCAAGGTTGAGAATATATAGAGAGAAGAGTACCAAGGACAGGGACCAAGATGGAGAGAGAGTCTCTTTTAGGAGGTTGGAGGAAAGAGGAGGAAAAACTAACCAAGGAAATGAAAAGTGGAAAGGAAGAAAGAAACTGTGTTGTCCAGGCAACCAACCTAAAAGAAAATAAAAGAAAAAAAAAATGAATCAGAGAATATAATCATCAAGTTAGATGCTAGTGACAGATTAATGAGGACTGGCCATTGAATTTAGCAATAAAGAAGCCTTCAGTGATCTTGATAAAATCTTTTTTGATAGAATGTGGGAGTGCACGTGTAACTGGAGTAGTTCTAAACAAAATGGAAGGGAACAGAATTGGAGATCACACAGATAGACAACTCTTAAAAAAATTCCATTGCAAAGATAAGCTGATAAATGAGGTGTTTGGTGAAAGAGGACTTCACATAACATTTTTTTTAATGTAGAAAAAAGGTCATATACTGATTGGAATGAATCTATAGAGAAGAGAAATTCTGTGATGTGGTAGAAGTAGGGAACAATTACTAGAGCTATATTTTTGGGTAGGAAAAAAGGGAATGGAATTCAGTTTACAGGTAGATTTATATCACCATTTTGTAGTTTTACAAAGCCACACAAAGAGTTTAACTCTCAAAACAGAATAGAAGTTAGGCCTTATGGACACAAGTGTAGATGACATAGAAGTTGTACTGATAGGAGCATGTGAACTTTTTTTTTTTGGAGTTGTTTGTATTTTCTTAATTAAAAAAGAAAGCAACATCATCAGTTGAAAGTGAGGAGAAAAGGAAAGATGATTAGAGGCTGCAACAAATAAATGTATGAAGTAGTTACTAGGTGTTTTGGAAATCGAATGGAGAAAGGAAGTAGGATCATCCCATGAGACTGAGGTCCCTTTGAAGATGGTGGTCAAGAATTTAGAGTGAGGATGGACAGCAGGGTGTATGCTTTTCTCCAACCACATTCTGCTATGTGGATATTGGTATACATAGAAAGAGAACTGAATGTAATCACGGTTAAATTCTGAGCAAGTAGGATCAATGGAGAGAAGGGCAACTGAGTTGAATATATCCATACAAAAGAATAATCATAAAAAAATAATCATCAGTATAATAAGAACCTAGAATCTAAACTGTGTATGGAAACCAGTGTGGATGTAAAGAGTGTGGAGGAACGTGAAAAGAGATGATAAGATCTAAGGACTTTTGAGGCCTTGGAGTTGGGGTTCTAAGGACAGTGAACTGGAAAGACAGAAGGTGATGCTTGGAATTGATAGAGAAGAGATGTAATTACTGGCACAAGAGGCCTAAGACATGATTATAGGAGTGAATAAATGAGCTAGGGAGGAAGGTAAGACCAGTGGAGGAGAAGAGTTTAAGTAACTGAAAGCCTCATCATTTGGAAGCATCATCAATGCAAAATTTTGAAATGATCAGGAATTAAGCCAGTAGGCTCATTTCATTCTTGGCCAAGAAGATTGATTGTTTTATGGATGTCAACTTACTTTATATGTTAAACACAAATGAATTAAAAAATCTCAAAAGGTTTTTTTTTTCTAAGAATTTGAAAGCATGAATAAAGAATTCTATAAAAATAAAATGATTGGGAACCTTGCAGAATGTTTGATTAAAGATTCAAAAATCAAAATTAAAAATTTTGAATATTAAAAATAATAAGGGAAGATTTCTTAACAGGTATTAAAATATACTATAAATTTAAACAAAAACAAGACAACAAAATAAAATTGAGAGACCAACTTAAGAGAGAAAATAACTTAAGAACAGACAAGAGAATTTGGATTTATTATATAATAAAATTGGCATCACAAATAAATATGTTGAGAAAGTCTTATTTAATAACTGAATCTAGCTGTTTAAAAGTTTTAATAGTTAACTATTTGGGAAAAAAGACTATATACTTACATAAAGATGAAAATTTTAGAAGCTACATGAACAAATAAACCTTAAAAAATAGTAGATAACCCAGGAGATTTTTTTTTTTGTATTTAATATAGTGAAGGGACTTTTTTGGTGACCTGGTAGAGTTGACATTTTAAAAAAGTTACTTTGGCTATTGTGTGATGAATGATTTAGAAGTCTAAGATGTAATCAAAGAGATGAGTTAGAAGGCAGGTGAGAAATGGTGGTATCATACATGAATGTAGCAGTTTCTGATTGAGAGAAAATGTACAGGTTTGAGATGTGGATCAATAAATCAGCCCCAATTTTCAATCTTATCCAACAATCACTTCCCTAAGATGGAAAAAAAATCCACTTTCAGAATTTGAGTTTTTTCTGAATTTTCAGTTATGTGGTTATCTCTGCTGTATCATTTTTTATTCTGTGTATTTTAGTTTATTTATTTTCCTTTTTCTTTTTTTAGGTTAGGTAGCATCTTGTCCCCCTGTCCTCTCTGAATTAATTAAAGACCCTAAAACTTAGTACAGTTCTGTGTATTCTTCACCCAGCTTCTCCCAAAGGTAACATTTCTTTTTCTTTCCAGTTGATCAGTCATAGAAATAATACCTTTTCCAACCAATATTTCTGTCTATTTTGCCTTACTTTACTATCTTCTATCTTTGAATATTTCTTTGGAAAAGTTCATGCCAGCTGCTATTTACCCCTTCACCAGTGAATGGATTTTTGACTGGTTAGCTTAGGATATTTTCTTAACCTTACTGGGATGGGTTTCAATATGGATCATCTTGTGACATCCTTTCCGGAACATAATTTGCCAATTATTCTGCATATTCCAATCTTAGATTTCCAGAAATATTTCTTAAATTGTTGTTTTAAGTAGGGTGCCTGGGTGGCTCAGTGGGTTAAAGCCTCTGCCTTCGGCTCAGGTCATGATCTCAGGGTCCTGGGATCGAGTCCCACATGAGGCTTTCTGCTCAGCAGGGAGCCTGCTTCCTCCCCTCTCTCTGCTTGCCTGTCTGTGCACTTATGATCTCTCTCTGTCAAATAAATAAATAAAATCTTAAAAAAAATTATCGTTTTAAGTATTTAAAAAATTTTGTCAAAATTTTGGTATTCCTTTTGGGGAACTTCATTTATACTTATATTTGATTATTACATGATGCTTTTCTCACTCAATGTTTTATGGAAATTATTTTACATCTACTAACATTATTTTATCATGTGAATATACATAATTCATTCAATAATTCCATTTTCCATAGTCCTCACTTTATTTTCTATGTTTTAATGTTTACTTTTTAAAAATCAAGTTTGTGGGCACCTGGGTGGCTCAGTTAAGTGTCTGTCTTTAGCTCAGATCATGATCCCAGGGTCATGGGATTGAGCCCCACATCAGGCTCCCTGCTCGGTGGGAAGCCTGCTTCTGCCTCTCCCACTCCCCCTGCTTATGCTCCCTCTCTCACTTTCTCTGTCAAGTAAATAAATAAAATCTTTAAAAAAAGGTCAAGTTTATTCATATATATTTGATATATTCCAAAATTTGCCTTTTTTGGTATTTAATTCTATGAAGTACAGTTATGTAATCACCATTACAAACAAGTTATAGAACATTTCCACTACCTCCACAAATGTTTTATCATGTCTAGTCAGTTTTTTCCCCACCCTTCAGTCCATAGCAACCTTTGATATGTTTTCTGTCCTAATCATTTTGCCTATTATGGAATGTTCTATAAATGAAGTAACACATATTATATATATAGCTGTACATCATAGTTTTAACTTATATTTTCCTAATGGCTAATGGTATTAACCATATTTTCACATCCTTATTTTCCATCTGTATATCATATTTGTGAGATATTTACCCAAACCCTTTGTCATTAAAAAAACTGAGTTGCAAATCCAGCTTACTCTAGCCATCCTGTTCCATCTAAGGAAAGGAAAAACTAAAAAGAACTAATGAAGTTCACAGTTTAGAGGCAAACTCTCACTAAGGGAATGAAACCTTATCATAGGACTATGAAATACTTCTCCTATCTTAATACCTTACCAACATAATTAAAAATATATTTACAAAAGTTTCATCTACTTATTACATCGCATGCCTGCCTACCAAGAAGAAACTATAAGACATAATGAAAGGCCAAAAAAAAAATCCATTTTAGAAGATAGGAAAAGCATCAAAATCAGACTCAGCTATGGTAGGCATGTTGAAATTGATGGACCTGAAATTAAAACTACTAGATTAACATACTAAGGCTTTCATGGATAAAGTAAACAAGATGTAAGAACAGACAGAGGGCGCCTGGGTGGCTCTGTGGGTTAAAGCCTCTGCCTTTGGCTCAGGTCATGATCTCAGGGTCCTGGAATCGAGGCCCGCATTGGGCTCCCTGCTCAGCAGGGAGACTGCTTCCTCCTCTCTCTCTGCCTACCTCTCTGCTTACTTGTGATCTGATCTCTCTCTCTCTCCGTGTCAAATAAATAAGTAAAATCTTTAAAAAAAAAAAAAGAGCAGACAGAAAATATAAGCAGAAGGAAACTGTGAGAGAAAAGAGAAAAAGAAATACTAAAGATAAAAAAACAAAACAAAACTGTAACAGAACCGGAAGAATGCCTTTGATGGGTTTAATAATAGATTGGTCATGGCTGAGAAAAGAATCTCTGAACTTGAGGATATCTCAATAGAAACTGCCAAAACTTAAAAGCAAAGAGAAAATAGACCACAACAGACAATGCTAGAATTGTGGGGTAGCTTCAAAAGGTATAATACACACACACACACACACACACAGACACACACACAGACACACACACACACACACACACAGACACACACACAGACACACCAAATTTAAGTGAAATGAATAACAGCAATGGCACAAGAGATAGGAGGGAAGAATTAGGATAATTTTGTTGTTTTAAGATTTTAGCACAACCTATGAATATAACGTTATTTAAAAATGGAGTTGGATTAGTTATAAATGTATATTGCAAACTATAGGGCAACCAATAATAAGAGTTAAATGAAAAAGTATGATGATATGCTGAGAAAGGAGGGAAAATGGAAACATATAAAGTGCTCAATTAAAATTACAAAAAGCAGAAAGGACCAAAAGACAAAAATAGCAACAAAGAAAGGGCAACAAATAAAAAATATATGAAGATTAAACAACACAGCTCTTTATAGTACACAGGGCAAAGAAATTTCAGATGAAATTTGAAAATATTTTGAACTAAATGAGAGTAAAAGAATAACTTACTAAAATTTGTGGAATGCACCAATAGCAGTGTTAGAGGCAAATTCACAGCATTGAGTGAATAAAAGAAGAAAGACCTAAAATCAAACATTTAAGCTTCCACCTTAGGAAACTAGAAAAAGAAGAGCAAATTAAAACCAAAGTAAGAAGAAGAAAAAAAAATTTACAGCAGAAATCTACAGGANCTCTCTCTCTGTGTCAAATGAATAAATAAAATCTTTAAAAAAAAAAAAGAAATCTACAGGATTGAAAATAGGAAACCAGTGAAGAAAATTAATGAAACCAAAAACTAGTTCTTTGAACAATCAATAAAATTGATAAATTTCTAGCCAGGGTAACTAAGGAAAAAAGAGGATACATATCATGAATATCAGAAATAAAAGGGGAGACATCACTATAATCCCACAGACATTAAAATGATAGTAAAGGAATACTATGAACCACAGATTTGATAATCAAAATGAAACAGACCAATTTCTGAAAAGATAGGATGTACCAAAACTCACACAAGAAGAAATGCACATTCTGAATAGACCTATGTCCATTAGAGAAATTGAGTCTATGAAGCCCACGGTTAGCATCATACCTAATGGCAAAATGCTGAAACAAGATCAGGACCAAGATAAGGATGCTCACTCTTGCCACTTTTATTTAACATAGTATTGGAATTCCTAGCCAGAGCAATTAGGCAAGGAGGAAAAAAAAAAAAAAGCATCCAAATTGGAAAGGAAGAAACAAAATTGTCACTATTTGCAGATGACATACTATATCACCAAGGAGGTGAAAGACCAGTACAATGAAAACTAAGATACTGAGGGCGCCTGGGTGGCTCAGTGGGTTAAAGCCTCTGCTTTCGGCTCAGGTCATGATCTCGGTGTCCTGGGATCAAGGCCTGCATTGGGCTCTCTGCTCGGCGGGGAGCCTGCTTCCTCCTCTCCCTGTCTCTCTGCCTGCCTCTCTGCCTACTTGTAATCTCTCTCTCTGTGTCAAATAAATAAATAAAATTAAAAAAAAAGAAAACTAAGATACTGAAAGAAATTGAAGAATACATAAATAAATGAAAAGATATTACATGCTCATGGATTGGAAAAATTAATATTGTTAAAATGACCATGATACCCAAAGCAATCTATAGATTCAGTGCAATCCCTATCAAAATTGCAATGGTATTTTTCACAGATGTAGAACCAACAATCCTAAATTTCTATGGAACCATAAAAGACAAGTGGGACCATATAAACCTAAAAAGCTCCTGCACAACAAAGGAAACCATCAACAAAATGAAAAGGTAACTTACTGAAGGAGGAAATATTTGCAAATCATATACCCGATAAGGGTCTAATGTCCAAAATATATAAAGAACTCATACAACTCAATAGCATAAAACCAAAAACCAAAAACAACAAAAACAATCTAATTTAAAAAAACAGGCAGAGGATTTGAATAGACATTTTTCTAAAGAAGACATGCAGGTGGCCAACAGGTACATGAAAATAGGTTCAACATCATCATCAAAATCATCAGGGAAATACAAATCAAACCATATGACATATTACCTCACACCTGTTAGAATGAGTATTATCAAAAAGAAATAACAAGTGTTGACAAGGATATGGAGAAAGGAAACTCTTGTGCATTGTTGGCGGGAATATAAACAGATGCAGCCACTATGGAAAACAGTAGGGAGGTTTCTCAAAAAATTAAAAAGAGAACTACCATATGACCCAGAAATTCTACTTCTGGGTACTTATTAAAAAAAAACCCAAAAACACTAACTCCAAAAGATATATGCACCCCCATGTTTATCACAGCATTATTTACAATAGTCAAGATATGGAAGCTATGTAAGTGTCCATCAAAGGATAAATGGATAAAGAAAATGTGGCATATGTATATAATAGTATATTATTGAACCATATAAAAGAAAGAAATCTTGCATTTGCAACAACATGAATGGACCTTGAAGACATATGCTAAGTGAAAAAAGGCAGAGAAAGACAAATGTCCTATCATTGCACTTATATATGAAATCTTAAAGAGAAAAAAAATATAGAAATAGAACAGAGTGGTGGTTGCCAGAGGCAGAGTGGGGGGTGAGAGTTGGGGATGGGACTGGGGGCAAAGTGGGTGGAGTCTAAAGGTTCAATCTTCCAGTTATAAGACATGGGAATATAAATTACAGCATAGTGCCTATCATTAATACTATTGTATTGTATATTTGAAAGTTGCTGAGAGATCTTAAAATTCTCATCACAAGAGAAGAATTGTAAATATATGTGGTAATGAATGACAACTAGATTTATTGTGGTGACCATTTTGCAATATATACAAATATTGAATCAATATGTTGTACACCTGAAGTAATATGATATTATATGTCATTTTTATCTCAATAAAA
Source organism: Ailurus styani (assembly GCA_002007465.1). NCBI lineage: Eukaryota > Metazoa > Chordata > Mammalia > Carnivora > Ailuridae > Ailurus > Ailurus styani. The sequence goes on along the minus strand of LNAC01001044.1, from coordinate 136,514 downwards.
AATAGTAAGAATAAAAGAATTGGGTCTTAATAAACTTCCATAACAGAAAGCACCAGACTCAGATGGATTTCCTGTTGAAACAAACAATTAATGAAGAAATTATACCAACTCTCTACAATTTCTTTTAGAAGATAGAAGTAGAGGGAATACATCCTAACTCATTCTGTGAGAGAAGCATTACTCTAATATCAAAACCAGAAAAAGACATTACAAGAAAGGAAAACTATGGATCAATATCTCTCATGAACATAGATGAAAAATACCTACAAAAACCTGCAGCTAACACCATAGTTAATAATGAGAAACCTGAAACTTCCCCACTAATTTGGGAAAATGCAAGGATGTCCCCTGTCACCACCTCTTTGAACATTATACTAGAAGTCTTAGTTAGTGGAATAAGATAAGGGCGCAAAGTACAGATTGTGAGGGAAATAATAAAATTATCTTTGTTTGCAGATATATATACATATCTGTGTATATATATATATTTATATATATTCTCCTTAAAAATATCAACAAAAAAAGTTTCTGGAGCTAACAAGAATAAACAATAATAGCAAGTTTACACGATACAAAGAAAATATACCAAAGTAAATATGCAAGTGGGATTCAAAATTAAAAACACAGTAACATTTACATTAGCATTACCAAAGTAAAATACTCAGCTATAAATCTGACCACAATAGTATGAAGATACAAGCCAAAACAGATGGAAAGTTGAAAAATTCACAAATATATGGAAATTAAATAACACCCTTCTGAACAATCAATGGGTCAAAAAGAAATCAAAAGGAAAATTAAAAAAAAATCTTGAAACCAATGAAATGGAAACACAATATATGAAATCTTATGGGATGTAGTAAAAGCAGGGCTAAGGGAGAAGTTCATACAGATTTCCACCTCAAGGAACTAGAACAAAGGGAATGAACTAAGCCAAAGTTAGCAGAAAGAGGGGAACAACAAAGATAAGAGCAGAAATAAATAGAGATCAGAAAAATAATAAAAAAGATAAATAAACAAAGAATTTATTTTTTGAAAAGATAAACAAAATTGACAAACCTTTTACCTAGACCTACCAAGAAAAAAAAAGAGGAGTTAAGTAAATAGTTATAGATGAAAGAAGAGATAGATTGTGCAGAAATACAAAGGACCGCATAATATTATTATAGAGAATTATATGTCAAAAAATTGGACAACCTAGAATAAAAGGATAGTTATTGAAAAACACAATCTACCAGGTCTGAATCATGAAGTAACAGAAAATTTGAAAAGACCAATTAAAAGTAAGGAGATCAAAACTTTAATCGAGTGTCTTTTTTATTCCTTCCTTCCTTCCTTCCTTCCTTCCTTCCTTCCTTCCTTCCTTCCTTCCTTTCCTCCTTCCTTCCTTCCTTCCTTCCTTCCTTCCTTCCTTCCTTCCTTCCTTTCTTTCTTTCTTTTTCTTTCTTTTTCTTTTCAACAACAACAAAAAAGGCCAGGGACATATGGCTTTATGGTGAATTCTATCAAACATTTAAATAACTATGAACCTTCTTCTCAAACTCTTCAAAACAAATGAGGAGGAGGGAATACTTACAAATTTATTTTGTGAGACCACAAATAAATAAGTTTTTGTGCTGGTCTCACAAAAGCCTTGATACATTACCTTGATACAAAAGCCAGGTAAGTATACTAGATTAAGTGAAAACTACAGGTCAATATTTCTGATGAATACAGATGCAAAAATTCTGAAAGAAATACTAGCAAACCAAATTTAATACCACATTAAAGGGATCATATACCATGATCAAGCAGGATTTATCCCTGGAGTGCAAGGATGGTTCAACGTCTGTAAATCAATAAATGTGATATACAACATTAATAGGATGAAAGACCAAAAATCATATGACCATCTCAACAGATGCAGAGAAAACATTTGACAAAATAAAACATACATTTATTATGAAAATGCTTAATAAATTTGGTATAGAAGGAACATACCTCAACACAATAATGGCCATATATGACAAAACCATACCTAACATCATAACCAATAATAAAAGTCTGAAAACTTTCCCTCTAAGATTAGGAAGAAGACAAGTGTGCCCACTCTCCCCACTCCTACTCAACATAGTACAGGAATCCCTATTCCAAGCAATCAGACAAGGGGAAAAAAAGGTATCCAAATCAGAAAGAAAGAAGTAAAATTGTTTATGTTCACTGATGACATGATGTTGTATATAGGAAATCCTAAAGACTGCCAAAAAACTGTTAGCACTAAGGAACAAATTCAATAGTTGCAGTATATAAAATCAACATACAAAATCAGTTATGTTTGTATACACTAACAATGAAGTATCTGAAAAAGAAATAAAGAAAACAATCACATTTACAATAACATCAGAAACTAAAATACTCAGGAATAAACTTAACCAAGGAAGTGAGCAATCACACTGAAAACTATAAGTCATTGAGAAAAACAAAATTGAATGAGACACAAATAAATGCAATGATATACCTTTCTGATGGATCCTAAGAGTTAATTTTGTTAAAATATCCATACTACCCAAAGACATATATAGAGTCAATGTAATCCCTATCAAAATTCCTATTTTTCACAGAAATGGAAAAAAAATCCCAAAATTCATATGGAACCACATAAGACCCTGTATGGCCAAACCAATCTTGAGAAAGAACAAAGCTGGAGGCATCACAAGTCCTGATTCAAACTATATGCTCAGAAATAAAGACACTCATATATGGTTAACTAGTATCTGACAAGGGATCCAAGAAAACTCAATGCATAAAGGATAGTCTCTTTAGTAAATGATGTTGGGAAAACTGGATATTCACATGCAAAAGAATGAAATTGGCCCCCTGTATTATACTACTTACAAAAATTAATCCAAAATGGATTAAGGACTTGAACATAAGACCTGTAATTAAAACTCCTAGAAGAATGGACATGGTTATATGGATGAAGCTTTTTGACATTGGTCTTCATAATGATTTTTTTGGATATGATACCAAAAGCACAGGCATCAAGAGCAAAAATCAATAAATGGGACTACATGAAACTGAAATCTTCTGCACGGCAAAGGAAATAATCAACAAAATGAAAATGTAATATGATAAGGATTTAATATCCAAAATATTTAAAGAATGCATAAAACTCAATAGCAACCAAAAACAAAAACAAAACAATCCCCCAAACCAAAATGAAACAACAAAATCCCACAAACAATCTGATTAAAACATGGGCAGAGAGCTTGAATAAACATTTCTCCAAAAAAAAAAAATACATCAAGAGCCAACAAGTATATAAAAAGATGCCCAATGTAACTAATATTCAGGTAATGAAAATCATAACAACAACAAAATATCACCTTACCCCTGTTAGAATATCTGTCATCATATATACAAGCAATAACAAACACTGGTGAGGATATGGAGAAAAGGGACACCTGGTATAATGTTCTTGGGAATGTAAATTGGTATAGTCACTATGGAAAACAGTATGGAGGTTCCACCAAAAATTAAAAATAGAATTACCATATGATCCAGTAATCCTACTTCTAGGTATATGCCCCCCCCCAAAAAAAACTATCTCAAAGAGATATCTGTGCTCCTATATTCATTGCACCATTCTTCACAATAGCCAAGGCGTGGAAAAAATTTGAGCGTCCATTGATGGATGGATGGGTAAAAAAATGTGATCTGTATTTATATAATGGGATATTACTTAGCCATAAGAAAGGAAATCCTACATTTGTGACAATGTGGATGGACCTTGACAGCATTATAGTAAGTGAAGTGAGTAGTACAGAGAAAGAAAAGTATTGTATGATCCTACTTAAATGTGGAATCTAAATATATCAAACTCATAGAAACATAGAATAGAATGATTACTTCCAGGGGTTGAGGAATGGAAAATGAGATCATTGGTCATGGGGTACAAACTTTCAGTTATTAGATGAATGAGTTATTAGATGAATAAGATGAATCTAAGGTACAACATCGATTATAGTTAACAATATGACATTGTATATTTGAAAGTTGCTTTATGAGTAGAACTTTAGTATTCTAACAATAGAACCAACAAGAATAAAACTGTAATTATGTAGGGCGAAGAGTGTGTTAACTAACCTTATTGGGGAAAACATTTCACAATATATACATGTAAATTGTATCTAAATAAAGCTGGGAAAAAAGTGAAAGATAACCCACACAATGGGAGGAAATGTTTGCAAATTATATATTGGAATTATATATAAAACATAAAATAACAGAACTATATATAAAACAAAATATCCTTATAACTCAATATTAAAAAGGTAAATAACCCAATTAAAAATGGGTTTATAAAGGGATTTATATAGTCATTTTCCCAGTGAAGACATATAAATGGATGATAAATATATGTAAAGATGTTCAATATCTTTACATCATCAGTCCCTTGGAAAATGTAAATCAAAACCAAAATGAGATACTATTTCTCATCACCTAGAATGGTTGCAATCTCAAAGACTGATAATACATTTTGGTAAGGTTGTAGATAAACTGGAACCCGCATACACGGCTGATGGGAATGGAAATAATGCAGGCACTATAGAAAATAGTTGGGTAGTTCCTCAAAAAAAAAAATGCAGAATTACCATACGACCTAGCAATTCCATGCCTATGTATCTACATCCCACAAAACAACATATATTCACACAAAAATTGCATGTGAGGGGCATCTCGGTGGCTCAGTCAGTTAAGCATCCTCCTTTGGCTCAGATCATGATCCCAGGGTTCTGGGATTAAGCCCCATATTGGGCTCCCTGTGTCAGTGGGGAGTCTGATTCTCCTGCTCCCTCTGCTCCTCCCACCTCCTCTCATGCTTTCTCTCTCTCTCAAATAAATAAATAAATAAATAAATAAATAAGTAAATAAGTCTTTAAAAATTTGTACATGAACATTCATAGCAGCATTATTCATGATAGGCTAAAAGTGAGAATAACTCTTATGTTCACCAACTGAAGAAATGATACACAACATGTGGTATATATATTTATTAGCCATAAGTAGTAATGAAGTACTGATACATGCTGTGACATAGATGAACCTTGAAAACATGCTGAAAGAGGTCGGTCTCAAAAGGCCACAATTAATAATCAAATTATATGATTCTGATAATACAGAGTATCCAGAATTGGCAAATTCATAGAGGCAAAAAGCAAATTAATGGTCATCTTAGAGTTGGTGGTGGGGGGTCATTGAGATGGAAGAGTTGGGGGTATCTAAATGGTATGGAGTTTCTATTTGGGGAGATAAAAACGTTTTCAAATTGTGATGGCTGCACAAACCTGCTAATGTAGTAAAAATAATTGTATTGTACACCTTAAGTTGGCGAATTGTATGTGTGTGAGCTGTATTTCAATAAAGCTGTTACCAAAAAAGTCCTCAAGAGTTCACTATTGTTGCCTTGGGCTTAAGGAGGTAGCTGTGATGCCAGAGGGCTTTTCTTGGTGTTTGTGTTCTACTCTTACTTTCTAGCCTACCTATGCTTGTACACAGGATGGTATCCCTCTAAGTTCTGCCCCTCCCCCACTGCTAGACTATGGTTCTCAGTGCTTTTGATAATTCTAATCCAGCCCCTTAGGCTGGCCCAGCATGCCTGGGTCTTTGGGGGGACTTTCTTGTCCTGCTGGTGTCTCCTCTCCATGGCAACCAAAATCTTCTTTGTATCTGTGGAAAATCGTGTATAGAAGAGATTTTCTGATTTACTCTCCAGTGGTAAGTAACATTTAATGGCATTAATAATGGGTCAAGGGCCCATTATTATTATTATTATTATTTGCTTTTCCATCAGTAGTCAAATTGTTTTGCTTTCCCTTCTTATCCTTTCACCAGCTACCATGAGTCTTGCACCCTGCAGGTAACAGCACTTTAAAGACCTTTTTAAAAGCTTAAGGCTTTGGTTTGAAATGAGAAAAATGTCTGTGTTAGGGGATTCAGGGTGGTCAGCCTCTGTGTCCTTCCCACTGTGGCTCCTAATTCCCTCCTGCATATCTGCACTACAAAGTGGATGTGTGAGGGGGGTTTGCTCTGTTCTCTTGTCTTGTCACCATTATTTCTTCTGAGCACCTAACAAGGCTCTGTGAAAAAGAACCTCTAAATGAACCCAAGGAAATAGCTTGAATAGCCAGCTCCTCTCCCTGTGCTTTGTCACAAACCAGTCAGTCTATTTTTGTCTCTCCTGGGATGGGCCTGTCCATCTCTGGTTACTCCAACTTCTCTAATGGGGTTAAGGAAAAGTGTAATTTTTAGTTGTTCCAGGTTTTTCTCATTGTTCAAGGGATCTATGCTTTTCTTTAAAAAATAATTTAAAATTTTTATTTACATATAATTAACATACAGTGTTACAGGAGTTTTAGGTGTATAATACAATGATTCAACAATTCTATGTGTTACTCAGTACTTATCAAGGTAAGTGTACTCTTTTTTTTCCCATTAAACTTTTGTTTTAATGGGTCTCAAAATTCTATGACAGATTTTCAGTCAGTTGTTTCCATTAAAAAGTACTTTAAAAACTAATAAATTAGAACTGCCACACACACAAAAACAAATGGTCCACAAGACATTCTCCTTTCCTTCTGAATGTTTTATGATGCATTCTTGTCATTGACCAGTCTTTTACTATTAAACTTAAATGGCCAATTGATACAAACAGTTCTGAGACCCTTCTTCCACCACTGATTAAGGCTGGGGTTGCAGGTCTTGTTATATTCATAACATTAATTTCTGAGCTTTCTGGGCAGACTTGGTGACCTTGCCAACTCCAGCTGCCTTGCTGCCTTCTTGTCCGCTGCTTTGATGACACCCACAGCAGCCATCTGTCTCATGTCATGACCAGCAAAACAGCCCAGAGGAGGATAGTCTGAGAAGCTCTCAACACACATAGGTTTGTCAGGAACCATATCAACAATGGCAGGATCACCAGATTTCAAGAACTTGGGACCATCCTCCAGCTTTTTTCCAGTACAACGATCTATCCTCTACTTCAGCTCAGCAAACTTGCAAACAATGTGAGCTGTGTGACAATACAGTTGTGTATCCTGCACTGATTTGGCTTGGATGGTTCAGGATAACCACTTGAGCCATGAATCCAGCTGCTTCCACGGATGGGTCATTTTTTCTGTCACCAGCCACACTGTCATTACAAACATTTTTGACAGATACATTCTTGACACTGAAGCCCACACTGTCCCCAGGAAGAGCCTCACTCAAAGCTTCATGGTGCATTTCAACAGAATTTACTGCAGTTGTAACATTGACTAGAGCAAAGGTGGCCACCATGCCAGGTTTAAGAACACCAGTTTACACTCAGCCCACAGGGACAGTACCAATACCACCAATTCTGTAAATGTCCTGGAGAGACAGATGCAAAGGCTTGTCAGTTGGATGAGTTCGTGGCAGAATGCAATCCAGAGCTTCAAGCAGTGTGGTTCCACTGGCATTCCCATCTTTATGGGTGACTTTCCTTCCCTTGAACCAAGGCATGTTAGTACTTGCTCCAGCATGTTGTCACAAGTCAACCAGAAAGTGGCACAAATGTTACTGTGTTGGGGTTGTAGCCAGTCTTCTTAATGTAGGTGCTGACTTCCTTAATGATTTCCTCATATCTCTTCTGGCTATAGGGTGGTTCAGGGGAATCCATTTTGTTAACACCAACAATTAGTTGTTCTACACACAGTGTGTAAATCAAAAGGGCATGCTCATGGGTCTGCCCATTCATGGAGATACCTGCTTCAAATTCACCAACACCAGCCGCAACAATCAAGACAGCAGAGACAGCCTGCAATGTGCCTGTAATCATGTTTTTGATTAAGTCTCTGTGTCCTGGGGCATCAATGATGGTTACATTACACTTGCTGGTGTCAAATTTCCACGGGGAGATATCAGTGGTGATACCATGTTGACGTTCAGCTTTCAGTTTATCTAAGATCCAGGCAAACTTAAAGGAGTCCTTTCCCATTTCAGCAGCCTCCTTCTCAATTTTTTCAATAGTTCTTTTGTTGATCCCACTACATTTGTAGGTCAGATAAACAATAGTGGTAGACTTGCCTGAATCTACATGTCCAATGAGGATGATGTTGATGTGAAACTTTTCCTTTCCCATTTTGGTTTAGGTTTGGTGGCAGTTTTCATGACACCTGTGCTCTGGTGGCAAACTCTTAATGAAAAAAAAGATAAGTACACACTTAATCTGCTTCTTTTTCCATCTTTCTACTTCCCAGTGAAAGAGAAACTCTTTTGGCACTACAAATAATTTCATATTAATCATCTATATACATACTTTTGTATTAACTGATGATTTTTTTCAATGAGAAATATGACCAAAAACAGGAATTCAATGTCAAGTGGTATGAGTATGTTTATTCTTTTTCTTTGGGGGGAGTTATGTTTACCTTCATTTTTTTTTATTTTTTAAAAAATATTTTATTTATTTATTTGACACAGAGAGAGCACAAGCAGGGGGAGCAGGAGAGGGAGAAGCAGGTTCCTGGCTGAGCAGGGAGCCCAACGCAGGGCCCAATCCCAGGCCTTGGCAGATGCCCAACTGACTGAGCCACCCAGGTATCCTGGCATGTTTACTTTTAATTGCTTCTGCCAGATTGTTTTCTACATTCTACAAAGATGGTAACAATTTATGTTTTCATCTCCTATTTCTGCTAGCAATACATACTGTTTTAAAAATATTTGCTAATCTTTAGTGGTATAAAGTTATATTTTACAGTTATGCTAAGGTGAACTTACCTAATTAGTATTAATTTTGTCATTAAAATTTTCTATGCCATGAATTGCCTTTTCCCACTTTTTTTTGCCTTTTCTATAGGATTGTGTTGTTTGTATTTTTTTTGTATTATAAAGCAATCCTCGTGTATTAAAAAAATTTTTTTAAAGATTATTTGACAGAGAAAGAGAGAGATTACAAGTAGGCAGAGAGGCAGGCGGAGAGAGAGGAGGAAGCAGGTTCCCCACTGAGCAGGGAGCCCGATGTGGGGCTCGATCCCAGGACCCTGAGAACATGACCTGGGCCGAAGGCAGAGGCTTTAACCAACTGAGCCACCCAGGCGCACCCTAAAAAAAAATTTTTTTTTAAAGATTTTATTGATTTATTTGACAGAGAGAGATACAGCAAGAGAAGGAAAACAAGCAGAGGTAGTGGGAGAGGGAGAAGCAGGCTTTCCACAGAGCCGGGGATCCCGATATGGGGCTCGATCCCAGGACCCTGGGATCAGGGCCTGAGCTGAAGGCAGATGCTTAATGACCGAGCCACCCAGGTGCCCCTCCTTATGTATTTCAAATAAAAGCACTTAGTTTGTCCTCTGCATTATTTTTTTCAAAGCTAGTCATTTGTTATTTTTAATTATGTATTTTGGCATACAAAAGTTTACATATTTGCATGTTTTAAATTTATCTGTACATTTAGTTTTATTGTTTGGCTTAGAATATCTTCTCTTCTTTAAATTTTTAACATGTACTCTCCTAGATTTTTTGCTGGGTTTTATTGTCTCATTAGACACTTAAAATAAATTTAAGTGTATAATCTATTTGTATATTTGTATATGGTATGAAGAAGAGATATAATTTTGTTTTCTTTTTAATGTATAACTATTGTCCATGTATCCTTTGAAAAATATACCATCTTTCTCCATTGAGTTCAAATACCCCTTTGTCACCCATTAAATTATTGTATTTTCTTGGATCTATTTTTGTTTTTTTTTTGTTTGTTTGTTTTTGTTTTTGTTTTTGTTTTTTTTTTGGATCTATTTTTGGATTTTCTTTTGGTTCCCATAATCTATTTTTTTTCCTGTGCTCTATCAAACTGATCAGATTAAGTTGAATTTTTAGTATATTTTGATATTTGGTAAGGTAAATTCCTACACTACCTTTATTCCTGTTACTTTATTTCATGATGTTCTTAGTTATTCTTAAGAATTTATTACACAATGTAAACCATAAGATACTCTTATACAATATCAAATCACATGATTTTAATTTTCTTATATTTTGGTTAAGTTTCTACAGTGAGCATGAATTTGTTATTTATAACTAGCAAAAGATACATAATATAAAAGATTTAAAAAAAGTGTGAGAATACTGATGGTAAATTCCCTGGTACTTACTCTGGGCTACAAAGCTAGATAATCACATTGCAGAATACAAGTGCTGAGGTAGATTAGTTGAATAAAGGAAAACATTCTGTGCTTCTGAAAGTTATAAGAGCACAAAACTGTGTACCTAAAGTGGCAAATGATGTCAGATTTATATCCCGTGCAACATTTCTGCAACACGAAAGGGGAAGTAATTTTTGGTTTCACACAGGGATTCCATGAATTGTGGTTTGCATGTCATCCTTGTGCAGGCACCATGCTAATCACCTCGGTATTGTTCCAATTTTAATATATGTGCTACAAGTATGAATTGTGGTTTGATACTGAAGCTTGACTAGAGTGCCCAGGGTTTTGTTCCCAAGTTATGTTTCAAGGAACACTAGAATCTCTCTTTTGATGCATAGACATGTTTTTTGCCCAAATGTACATGGAAAATGCAGCTCATTTTGCTAAGATCTTTGAAGAAGATATACACGTAGCTTCATTTTGCTCTACATTTCTTGAATTTAACTTCACATGGAAATTTTTTTCTGAGATTTTTTTTTTTCTGAGACATATCTTGAATCTTTAGTGGGACTTTCAGAAGATGCTTTAGAAGATGTCGGTTCTGGAGGAGGTAGAGTAGGTTCCTGTCAGATCAAATAAGCTCACTAAGCAATGGATAAGGTGGAGTATGTCACTAAGAGTCAAACTATATTTATGTTAATTACTTATGACTAACATAGAAAAAATTTTTTTAAATCTCAGAAACATAAAGTTGATCTGAATTCTTGCTAGATTCATTTTTGGCCATAGATTATGTCTTGATTTTGGAAAGTAGAACAACTTTTAAGCGGTATAGTTAAAATTCTAAGTGTCCTTTCTAATAATGTCCTGATTAAGTCATCATTCATTTTTATTTCTGTCTTGCATATTATTTTCCTTTGAGGCTGACAGTTGGTGTTTGGATCACTTAAAAACAAATCTCTTCCATGCTTTTCCCTCTTGTCAAGTCTTATTCTTCTCTGGAAAGATGCTCAGCATTATCTGAAAAGAGAAAATGCTCTCTGTGTCTCATCTTCCTGAGGCAATTACTAGTTAACTATCTTTGCCTTTAGCAGAGGTAGGAATACATATTGAGGTAGAAAAACTGTATGTACTTGGCTTCTTCTCTAACATCATCATTTCCTTGCATATGTATAGCTGTTCTTCTGAGGAAATCAAAGCATTTGTGCAACTATTTTACACTTGTGTTTTAAAAAATGTATATAGATTATGTTTATAAATACTATATACATACATTCACATGTAGACTGATCACCTGGCATTTATTCCAGTTTAAATTCCTGGGAGCTCAGACAAGGCAGGTTTTATGTGTCACAGCTATGAGGTGTAGTAGATCTCTTGATATGGAGGTTGAAAATTGGTGTGTACCTGGTTGCGCTATTAAGAGAGCTATACTACTGAGTCTATAAGGTCTTTTCTACCTCTAAGATTTTTATCTTTCCAGGGAGAAAAGAATAATTTGTCAAGTGAAGGCAATTGCCTGTACATGTAAAAAAAAATGAGGCATGGCGGAATTAGCACTGGAACTCTGGCATTCTATTTCCTGTCTTTTCACTTAGTTTCTTTCCTTGTGGCTTGTGCTTTGGAGCCTGGATAGATTAGGAAATGTTACTGTTTTGCGATTTTTGAATTCAGATGGAATGGGTAATCGGCTAGTGACCAGAGGCTTCTGGAGCACTAGGAGAACTGGCACTGCCAATGTCCCTGAGGCTTGACCACCTTCTGCTTGAGCAGATGGTAGGCAGAAACAACATCTTGAAAAGTTGAAGGAAGCCAAACTAGAAATGGTCCCTGGAAGGCAGTCTCAGAATATAGTGGGGCCATTCACTATATGTCTTGTGTTAGTTTGTGATATTTTCTACTTTTTCTCTTGTCCTTCATTGGCTAGAACACCCTTTATTTCATGCTTTGTAGGCCTGACTTCTTTTTGTTCCTTCGAGGCTTAGCTTAAATATGAACTCCTCAGTGTAGCCTTCCTTGATGATTCAACTTTCTAGGTTGGTTTACCCTTTTATATTCCACTACTTTATGTTTTTTTAATGTCATTCAGAACATTCACCACAACATGTGGTTACTGTATATTTTTGTTTGCTTACTTGTTTATCTCTTTCTCCCTCTCCTACCAGATTGCAAAACCCATGAAGACTGAGACTTTGTCTCTTTATTTTTCTGTGTAGTCAGTATGTTTTATGAATATATTTTATGAGGAGAGCCTGGATGGCTTAGTTGGTTAAGTGTCAGACTCATGATTTTGGCTTAGGATCCATGATTTTAATCATAGAGTCCTGAGATTGAGCCTTGCATCAGGCTCCACAATCAGAATTGGGTCTGCTTGACATGGAGCCTGCTTGAGATTCTCTTTCTCTTTCTCCCTCTGACCTTCCCCTGCTCACACATGCTCTCTTTTTCTAAAATAAATAAAGTCTTAAAAAAACATATGTTTTATGCATAAATAATTCTAAAACTTATATTCATATCATCCTAAATTTAACACTAGTATAGTCACTGGCAAAACCACATTTCACTTGGTAAAGTACATAGTGGACACTAACTAAAAGGTAGTGTAAAATGAGAAATTTTTAAATTAAAAATTATAGCACGCAGGATTGAAAATATGCAAACCTCTAAAAACGCTAGAAACAATAAGCAAATGTTAAAGTAACATTAGAAACCAGAAGACCAAAAAAAGGAATAAGTTTGCTGCCCAGAGGTGTAAGGGAAGCTGTCAATATGTAATACTGATAGACAATAAAGAAAGTACACTTAATTTTAATTTTTTTCTTTTCCTTCTCTACTTTGGACATTGACCTTTGGGTTAAATATAGAACAGATATCCAAGGTTAGCAAACAGACTATGAGAGAGTATCAAGCTGCTATACAAATATTATGTTCTCTTGGCTGTAATATATTTTATTCTAGGAAACAAGAAGATTCAAAAAGGAATCTAAAGAAGTTTGACTTCAGGAAGATGGAACACATCTACTTTTTCCTATTCTTCCCACCACGTACAACCAAATGTGTTGAACATTATGTATAAAACAACCAAGAGATTCAGATGGATTGGAAGGAAAAAAAGCAGAATGGCTAGGGACCTCAGGTTGAGGAACAATACATGGTGAGTCCCCTAGGTTTTCAGTTTGCCTCATATGTCCCAGACTGGAAGCAGCAACTTAAAAAATGGGCACAAATCAAAAAACAAAAAACAAACAGAAAACCCCAGCCTTAACAGAAACTTGCTCAGTCTAGTTGAAGGACCAGGAAAGGAGTAGCATAAGACAATGAACACTTTTAAGGCAATAATTACTCTTCTTCATCCAAACACCAGAGAACATACTTCATCTTCACACAAGCCAACACTGGCCAGATTAGAAGTCTAGACTTCTATTCTCACCAGGGTGAAATGAGGCACCTTAACACCTTACCACTGTGGTCATGTCAGAGAAGGTCAAGTATGAAGCTAAGAGTTTTATCCCTCTTAGATGATGAAGATATCCCTTCTTCGACTCCTACGGTATCACCAGAGACAATGTGGGGAGCCTGGACATTTTCTCCTTACTCACCTATCCAGCAATAATGAGGAAATCTACTCATTTCCTGCTGGAATGGTATTAGAAGAGGCCTAGTAGAGTTGGAACTTTCACCACCACCCAGGATTAACAAATCCCCCTTCCTTAGTGGTTCAGTGGAGCCACATGGGAAGCAATAATAAAGCACTGCTTCCTGTCTTAGCCAGTATTCCCACCTCTGCCCAGCAGTGATGAGGAGCCACCCACTCTTAATCAGATGTCAGTGAAGGCTAATGAACCACCACAGACTTTGATATGGCAGGAACAATGCAGCACTCTCCTGTACCCTTCTTCTTTGTCAGAGCAGCGTCATAGAAAGCCAGATAAAAAAAAAGTTTTAAATCAATCCAAAGTTTCATAATATAAAAATGTTCAAGTTTCAATTGACAATTGTTCATCCTAAAAAGAACAAGGAAAATCTCAACTTGAATGAAAAAAGACAAAGATAATCAACATTGAAATGACAGAGTTAGAATTATCCTACAGTGACAAAGCAACCATCACAAAAGTGTATCAATGAGTAATTAATAAATTCAGAAGATAAAAAAAGAATTAAATGAAAATATTTAGAACTGAAGTATATATTTACTAAAATAAAAATATCAATGGATTAGCAGAACAGCAGAATGGTCAGGAGGAAGGAAGATTCAGTAAATATGAAGATAAAACAATAGAAACTTTCTTAAGAGCAGAGAGAAAATGTTCCAAAAAAAAGGACAGAATTTCAGCAATCTATGATACTGTAACTGAAGAATTGTATCACTGGAGTTGCAGAAGAGGAAAAAGTGAGGCAGAAAAAGTAATTAAAGAAATAGTGGCTGAAAATATCCAAATTTGGCAAAAGACATAAACCTACAGATTCAAGGAGTTGAAAAAACCCAACATGATGAATTCAAAGAAATTCACATCAAAACACAATACAGTGAAAATTCTGAAAACCAAAGACAAAGTTTTGAAAACAATGAGAAAGGAATAATACCTTAGCACTTATAGGGGAAAACAATTCAAATGACTGCAAATTTCTCATCAGATAATACGGAGGCCAAGAAGAAGCAACATATCATTTTAAAAGTGTGAAAAGGAAAGGAATTTCAGCCCCAAATTCTATACCCAGTGAAAATATTCTTTAGGAAGGAAGTAGAAATCAAGACATTCATAGATAAAGGAAAATTAAGGGAACCATTGCCAGTAAACCTACTCTAAAAAGTGGGTAACAGAAGTCCCTTAAACAGGAAATGACAACAGAAGGAAACATCAAAAAGAAAAAATGAACTATGGAAATGGCAAAAATCTTTCACCACCAGGGTGGTATCAGTGAACACACATAGGTACAATAGGTTATTGTCATGTTGAGCATCTTAAATTATGTTTGATGACTGAAGCAAAAATTATAGCACTCTCTGATGTGCATTTAAACGAATGTAGAGGGCATATTTGACCATTATATTATAAAAAGGGAAAGGTAAATTAAGGCATGGTTTTTACATTTCATTCAGATTGGTAAAATGTCAACATTCATAGACTGCATTAAGTTTTGTATATAAAATTTAACTTATGAAGCAACTACTAAGTAGCTATAGAAAAACATTCACTCAGAAACTATATAGATAAATCAAAAAGAAATACTAAAAAGCATTCAAATATCTCATAGAAACACACAGAAAAGAAAACAAAAATGAAAAACAGAGATGACAAAATGAAAAATAGAAGACTTAAGCTTTAACACATAAATAATTCCATTAAATAGAAGTGGTGTAAATACAGCCATTAGCCATTTAAAGACTGAGATTTTCAGAGTGAATTAAAAGACATAGCCTATTCTGCCTACAGGAGACACACTTTAGATTCACCTGTACAAACATGTTGAGAGTAAAGGGATAAGGAAAGATATATGATGCAAAAACCAACCATAAGGAATCCATAATTTTTTAATTCCAAGAGTGTGATATAAATGGAATCACACTATGTATAATTTTCAGACTTTGCTTTTTTCATCCACATAATTATTTGGAGATTCATCCAGGTTGTATATATCATACAGTTTGCCCCTTTTTGATCACTGAGTAGTATTTAATGTTATAAATATATATATATTATATATATAAAAATATAATATATAGTGTGTGTACTATAGTTTAAGTTTTTCCCTATTAAAGAACATCTGAGTTGTTTCCTGTTTTTGTCTATCATGAATAAATCTGGTACAGAAATTCCTATATAGGTTTTTGTGTGAACACAAATATTCATTTCTCTGGGATAAACACTTAATTTTTCTGGGATGAACACTTAAGTCTGCCTTATAATTTTTGTTTTCTGTTTGTTACTCTCTCTGTTTTCTTTTTTCTGTCTTTCTTTTTTTTTTAAGATTTTATTTATTTATTTCACAGAGGGAGAGAGATCACAAGGAGGCAGAGGCAGACAGAGAGGGGGGGGGGAAGCAGGCTCCCCGCTGAGCAGGGAGCCCGATGCGGGCCTTGATCCCAGGACCCTGAGATCATGACTTGAGCCGAAAGCAGAGGCTTTAACCCACTGAGCCACCCAGGCGCCCTTTTCTGTCTTTCTTTAGGTTACTTGAATATTTTTTAGAATTTTGATTTGTTTTATCTACAGTGTTTTTGACTATCTTTTTTAATAGCTTGTTTTAGTGACTTCTCTGGGTATTACATTATATATACACAACTTACCATCGTGTATTAATGTCAACATTTTGCCAATTTGAGTGAAAGGCGGAAAGCACACTTTATGTCTCTTTACCTTCCCTGTTTTTATAATATGATCATCTTAAATATTTTACCTCTGCCCATGTAGATCTCCATCTGACAATGCTATAATTTGTGCTTCCATCATCAAATATAATCTACAATACTCATAAAGAGGGAAAGCCTTTTTGATTTACCTATATTTTTGTTTGCTGTGTTCTACCTTCCTGATACTGCAAGCTTCCTTCTTATGTCATTTCATTTCTGTTTAGTCATTCTTTTAGTGTAGGTCTGCTATTAAAAAATTCTTTTTGTTTTTCTCACCTGAGAATATCTTGATGATCCCATTTATTCCTAAAGCATACTATCTAGATAGAGGAATCTGGGTTGCCAGTTGTTTTCTTTCAAAACCTGAAAAAAATTGTGACATTTTCTTCTGGCCTCCAAGACCTCTGACAAAGATACACTGTCATTCTAATGGTCTTTCCTCTATAGATAAGGTGTCATTTTTTGGTGCTGGTTTCAAGTTTTCTTTTTCTTTAGTTTCCAAGGCTTACTTATGATGTGTCTTAGCATGGATTTATTTGGTTTTATACTGTTTAGGTTTACCTCACTGCTTTTATTTGCAGGTTTGTGCCTTTCACCAAATTTGGAAAGTTTTGTGCAAAGAATTATTGGAATTCCTTTTCAGCCTTGCCTTTCTTCTCATATCCTTCCAAGACTCAAATGGCATGAATATTAAATCTTTTGTTATAGTCTCACCTGTCTTTCAGGTTCTCATGCTATTTATTTAGCCCATAATCTCTCTGTGGTTCTAACTGGGTAATTTCTATTCCTGTATATTCTAGCTTATTGACTCTTTTCTCTATCCACTACATTTTGTTGTTGAGCCCATCCATTTTTACTTTGATTACTCTATTTTTCAGTTCTAAAATGTCCTTTTGCATTTTCTCTATGTCTTCTATTTCTTTCATGAAACTGCTTTTTCCATTTGTTTCCAGTGTTTTTTGTAGTTTTTCATTGGAGCATTATTATAATAGCTGCTTTACAATTTTTGTCAGGTAATAACATCTTTGTTATCTCAGTGTTGATATATATTGGCTGTTTTTTTTTTTCATTCTGATTGAGTTCCTTGTGATATTTAGTATGATGAATGATTTTTCCATCTAAACTCAAATATGTTCATATTATATTATAAGATTCTGGTTCTTATTTAAATCTTCTATTTTAGCTGGTTTTGTCTGATACTGCTTTGGCAGGTGAAGTTGGGGATGGCTGGGTCCTGCCTTCTTACTGTGTGGAGTCAAAAGTCTATGGATGGTCCCCACTCGCCATTTATTGATAGCTGAGGGTGGAGAAACCCCCTTGTGGGCAATGGTGGAAGTCCTGAACCTTCACTAGGCCTCCTCTGATGTCACTCTTACGGAAGCAAATTGAGGCACCTTGTCAGTGCTGGGTGGGTATTGAAGTTCAGGCTTCTTATGTAGTCTCCTCTGATGTTTTATGGATGTGGCACTTGTTACTAGACAAAAGGATTCAAAGTCAAGCTCCCATTTGGTTATCTCTGACACCACCCTGGCAGAAGTACCAAGATACTTGCCAATAGTGTCTTTAAAGTGGAACTGTAGGTTTATCTTTTGGCTTTTTCTGATGTGGATGGGGGTTTGGTCACAGTTTTTTTTTCTTTGGTGTTTGACTGAAATAGCATGGTTATTGCCTGAAAATTTTCTGTCTTTCCTGGTCCTTTGAGAAAAGAGGGCAGGCTTTTGTGGGCTCTTTTTCTTTGTATGTGTTAGTATTTCTGTGTTGTGGTCTAATACAACTCTACGTATGGAATGTATAAAGCAAAAAGAAAACTCAGGGAAATCATTACTGTACTGTTCCTTATGTTCTGAGATCCTCGGCCAATCTTTCTTCTATCATTTAGAGTCTTCTTATATTTATTATATTTATAATGTCCAAGTTTTTAGTTGTACTTAGTGGGAAGAATAGAGAAATAGGAATACTCCATCTTAGAAATGTAATTTCCCACAATGATTTTTAATATTCTATCTTATTTGTTACTATCTGTCTTACTGCTTTTTGGTATATCTTGATTCTTCTTTTTTCCTATCTTGTAGAATTTATTATTTTTCACATGTACCACTACTGATTTAATATTGTATTCTTTCTTTTTCTATATGAACCCTTAATTTTTTAACATGCATACTTGATTTTTTGGATTCAACAATTAATATACAGTATGCCCCTCCTTCCTTGTGAAAGAGACAAAGATCTTAGGGGTACTTTAATTCCAATAGCTCTCTCTCTCACTTATAGTAGATGATTTCCTTATATGTTTTAAACTTTTGGTTCATGAAATGATTTTTTGCTGAGATTTTTGGAGAGATTTCTAAGGTGTTTCAAGATGTGTGAGAGGTTTTGTGTTTTATGCTTAGCTCCCCAGAATTGTCATTGGTCAAGGACTATTTACTTTTTTTTATTAGCTTGGGGTTGGGTGTTCTTTAACCCTTCAGGTATAATAAGTTAAATCTCAAATGCATATAATATAAATCCTGAATTAGAGGAGTTCTTTCCAAGCACAGAAACTAAGCCATAATAGAACAAAGAATTGAAGACCCTCAGCAAACTTCTGTGATTCTTGTTATTTTGGTATCCTATGTGCTAAATCTGTGCTTCTACAGAGGTTCTGATTTTAAATGGCAATCTCAGTTTCACTTTTGTTTCCTGAAAAGGCCAAGCCTTATCTCTTACCCTTCTTACCCTTTTATGCATGTTAATAATCTAGTCTCCATACAGCTTTGGAAACTGGCATCTCTTCGAGCTGCTTAAGGTAGTGAGTTACCTATTGCTGGAGTTATTCAAGCATCTGTTAAAAAAAGGTTAAGGGATTCTTCAATATCCTTGCAACTTTAAGATGATTTGACGCTGCATAAATATTATCTAACCCTGTTACACTTTTATTGTTTATATGAGATCATTATTTCATGAACATTGAGTATAACATGTTCAATGACCATATTAGATGTTAAGTGACACAGCATGGTAATATGATAGGGATAGGGATAAAAGCAAATATATAAAAAGCACAATGAGAAAGCACTACATGAACAAAAGAACTCTTTTTTTTTAAAGATTTTATTTATTTATTTGACAGAGAGAGATAGAGCAAGAGAGGGAACAACAGCAGGGGGAGTGGGAGAGAGAGAAGCAGGCTTTCCGGCAGAGCAAGGAGCCCAATGCGGGGCTCGATCCCAGGACCCTGGGACCATGACCCAGGCCAAAGGCAGATAATGACTGAGCCACCCAGGTGCCCCTACATGAACAAAAGAAGTACAACATGGGAAACATGATATCTTTTCCTTAGAGATTATAAGCAAATGCTTTCAAGTCTTGAACACATGACTGACTGTGTTCTTTTAGAGATGATGATAAATATAGATGTCCTGTTCCTATCATTAATGACTCAATAAATAAAATCCCAAGATACTTTTCAAAAATACAGTGTGATATCTACTGTTACAGGAAGCTGTGCCTCCTAGTGATGTGTGGAAAATTTGATAAAATGCCTCAAATGTCTTGAAGATCAAAAGTGCCAGGTACCATAAATGATGAGCGATGATTGTAATGGTAGAGAATGGCCACAGGAATAGAGACACTACTGTTACCTGGGAAAAGTTGCTTTTTTTAAACACATGAACATTGCCTTTTTTTTTTTAAATAAAGGACTTTAAGACCTCTCATATAGATCTGGTTCTCTTGAAGTTGAAAATTTTCTAGACTCCAGGCACTCTTCAGAGAGAATTTAGTCCACTCTCTGCCTCTCTTAAATTAATATAAGGATACTGTCTTGTTAAGCCATGTCAGGAAAACATCCTATATCCTTACATGGGTATCATTTAGCACATTAGACAACTTAACCTAGTCCTCTGTTGTCCTTCAAATTCATATGTACTGGTTAACTACTTTCATGAAAGAACAACGTGGACATAAAATATGAGAGAGAATAGAATAGCTGACATTTTAGTTCTATATTTGCCTACACATTCTATTGGTGAAAGAACCATTTATTTTGTCCACATGAAGTTTGAAGGTTTATTAAAGTAGGAGTTAATGTGGTTGATCCAGCAATGGATTATGCCAATGTATGTAAATGCTTTTATGTTCTGCTTAATAATGTAAGCAGTTGGTGATACAGGGTGACTCATCAGGCTTTTTAAATTTAGGATGGAATGCATTAGTAAAATTACTGTGAGCAATGATTCAGCTTGCACAGCTGGATTACCTTCAAAAATGCTGTTCTGGGGCACATTTGTATAGTAGGAGACTGTTATGATCTGGAGACCTAACCTACCACCTTCTTCCTTGGGTTTGGGGATATACAGTGACATTATTTCCCCCTGGAAAAACCCAGTGTTATGCTAGGTGAAGAGTGGATAAGAGAAGATGCCACAGGTGTTCATAGCTAAAGGTATTAATGCCTAATTTGCTTTAAAAAAATCCAAAAAAGAGGGAGTGCCTTTAAAAATACATTTCATGTAATAAAGTGTGATCCACAAATGCAGCAAATCTGCAATGAATATAAAATATTTCTATACTCCTAGCACTTTGATCATAGATCTTCAGCACACAGGAGCAGGTGTCCTATAAAAATATCAGATCTGGCTGTTAATTTAAATGAGTTTCCAACTCTCTTGATTCTCACTGACTCACTTAGGTTTACTACTTCAGTTGGCAATATTCCAAAAAGACAGCAAACATCCACTTTCTCTAAAGCCTGTGTTTTAAAATTTGAATGAAACTTCAAGCAAGAATTGTTAGGCCAAAAGGCCACACTTCAGATTCATTCATAGTCCCCAAAATGAAAAAGATCAAATATTTTGGAGGTACATATTGGAGGCTATGTTATTTTTTTCCCTGCTATCTCATCTCAAAATAGGCCCACGTATTGGCAAGTCCAGCGTATAGAAACTCAAGTATGTTGTGTTCAATCTTACCTCCAGAAGATACTAAATCACATTTTTAGATTTTAAGTTTCTATTTTCTGGGAAACTTATACAGCAAAGCACTTCATTGTTATGTTTGAGAATAGCTAAATAATATATTGCATGGTATTTAATATTGTTCATAAGAACAATTTTTATTGCACATTCTGGATCACAAAATCACCCAAACTGCCCATCCTTTATTTAAGAGCTATTCAGAATGTGACATGAATCAACAAAATGTTTCCTTAAATACTGGACCTTGACCACATTTCACATTCCCTTTCCCTAATCTTTACTAAGCTCTGAGAAAATACATAAATATTAAGAAATAAACAAAGATGAGAAAAAGATTTGGAGAAAAGGAGATAAAAAGTTAAGAGCAGTAAGAGACTGAATATACATAAGGACAGTGGCCAGATCATATGGGAAAACCAAAATCTGACCCACAATCTACAGCAATTTGCTCAGAAAAACCTTTATCTACAGTGAATGGCTCAGGCAGCCAGACTTCTATAAGTCAGACTTGTGGGAAGCCAGACTGATACCTATTAACAATCCAGGAAGGGGAACAATAACTTCTATAATAATTGGTTCCAAATGGCCAGGACTTGATGAATAACTGACAACTTCTCTAAATTTTGTCCCGCTTCCATCTTTGGACCAACCAGAAAAAGCCAAATAGGCACCCATGATTAGTCACATAGAATGCTCCCTTCTAGTTTGCCTGCCTACAGCTTCCCATGCCAACAATCTCCAGTAAGGGCCCACTTGAGACTTCCTTTTTTTCCATTCTAAAGATTTCTTTTTCTTCTGCCTGCCTTTGCAACTTTGCCAGAACCCAGGTGATGGTGGTTGATTCTCTTGCTATTGTAAACTCTGATTCAGTAAATTTTTCCTGTTTCATTTGGTTGGTCTTCATTTATTTTGACAGGAGAAATAAAAGCAAAAAGGAAGAATAAGAAAAAAAAAGGGTAAGGAAAAGGATGTTTATAAAACAATACTAAACAAAAAAGAAAAAACACTGTCATACCATTGCCATAGCCCACAATCCTTACACATGTCTCTGGAGGACACATGTCTGATCCCTTTTTCTATGAGCTTGGTATGTATGTATGTATATATTTCTCTTTATAAATTCTAAATTTAAGTGATATTATAAGGCCTTTGTCTATGTCTGAGTTATTTTATTTAGCATGATGCTGTCAAGTTCTGTCTATGCTGTCACAAATGGCAGGGTTTTCTCATTTTTTTAAAAAGATTTATTTACTTATTTATCTGACAGAGAGAGAGAGAGAGATCACAAGCAGGCAGAGAGGCAGGCAGAGAGAGAGGAGGAAGCAGGCTTCCCACTGAGCAGGGAGCCCGATGTAGGCCTTGATCCGAGGACACTGAGATCCTAGGACCCTGACGCCACCCAGGTGCCCCTACTTTTCACTTTGTTGATGGCTTCTTTTGCTGCACAAAAATTTCTAGTTTGATGTAGTCCCACTTGTTTAGTTTTGATTTTGTTGATTGTGCCTTAGGTGTTATATCCAAAAAATCATTGCCAAGACCCATGTCAAAAAGTGTTATTCCTATGTGTTCTTCCAGGAGTTTCATGGTTTCAGATCTTATGTTTAAATCTTTAAGCCATTCAGTCCATTGAGTTTATTATGAGTGGTGGAAGATAGGGGTCCAGCTACATTTTTTTTACATGTGAATATCCAATTATCTCAGCATCAGTTATTGAAGAGACTGTATTTCTCTACTGAGTATTCTTGGTAATCTGGTCAACTCTTGACCAAATGTGGTTAGATTTATATATGGGCTCTTAATTGTATTCTATGGGTCTATTTGTCTGTTTTTATGCTGTACTGTTTTGATTAGTATAGCTTGAAATCAGAAAGTATGATGTCTCCTGCTTTGTTCTTCCTTCTCATGATTTCTTTGGCTATTCTGAGTCCATATAAATTTTAGGAGTGTTTTGTTCACTTCTGTGAAAATTCCATTGAAAACTTAATAGAGATTTTACTGAATCTATAGATGACTTTTGATAGTATTGACACTTCAACAATATTAATGTTTTTAATCCATGAATATGGTATACATATCCACTTACTTGTATCTTCTTTAATCTCTTTCACCAATATCTTTGAGTTTCCAATGTCTTTCCATTTCCTTGGTTAAATTTATTCCTAAATGTATTATAGTTTTTGATGCTATTGTAAATGAAATCAAATTTTTTCCTTTTCATAAAATTTATTGTTAATATATAGAATTCTACTGATTTTTGTATGTTAATTTTTGTATTAATTTTGTATCCTGCAGCTTTACTGAATTCACTGATTAGATCTGACATTTTTTTTGGTTGCTTTTTTAAGAATTTCCACATATAAAATCAGGTTATCTGCAATGGAGACAATTTCACTTCTTTCTTTCCAATTCTAATACTTTATATTTCTTTTCCTTGCCTGATTGTTCTAGTTAGGAATTCCAGTACTACATTGAATAGGAGTGATAAAAGTGGGCACTCGTGTGTTGTTAGCAATCTTAGAGGAAAAAATTCCAACTTTTCACCATTGAGTGTGATATTAGATGTGGGCTTGTCATATATGGCCTATAATTATGTTAACATATGTTTCTGTTATGCCTAATTTGTTAAATGTTTTTATTATGAATGGATGCTGAATTTTGTCTAATGCTTTTTCTGCATCTATTGAGATCATATGATTTTTCATTCTATTAACATGATGTGTTGTGTTGATTAATTTGCATTTGCTGAACCGTCTTTTCACACCAAGGATAAATCCCACTTTATCAAGGTGAATGATTTTTTTAATATGCTGCTGAAATTGGTTTGCTAGTATTTATTGTGAATTTTTACATCCATATTCACCAGAGAACTTGGCCTGTAGTTTTCTTTCCTAGCAGTGTTCTTTTCTGGTTTTAGTATTAGGGTAATGCTGGCATTGAAAAAGCAGTTTGGCAGTGTTCCCTTCTCTGAATTTTTTGAAAAGTTTGAGAAGAATTGATGTTAATTCTCCCTTAAATGTTTGATAAAATTCACCAGTAAAGCCTTCTGGTCCTGAGGTTGTCATCACTGAGAGACTTTTTTGATTACTGATTTAATCTCCTTACTAGTATTTGAGCTGTTTAGATTTTCTACTTCTTCCTGATTCAGTGCTGGTAAGTTACATTTTTCTAAGAA
This sequence comes from Ailurus styani, assembly GCA_002007465.1. Taxonomy (NCBI): domain Eukaryota; kingdom Metazoa; phylum Chordata; class Mammalia; order Carnivora; family Ailuridae; genus Ailurus; species Ailurus styani. The sequence continues at coordinate 111,887 of LNAC01001044.1, read as the reverse complement.
TTTTTCCATTTCTTCTAGGTTGTCCAATTTGTTGGTATATAGTTGTTCACAGTAGCCTCTTAGGATCTTTTGTACTTTGGCTAGTCATTGTAATGTTTTCTTTTTCATTTATATCTTTGTGATTTGGGTGTTCTTTTTCATTGGTTAGTCTAGCTAAAGGTTTTCAATTTTATTTATCATTTCAAAGAACAGCTCCTAGTTTGGTTAATATTTTCTATTTTTTTCTGTTATTTTATTCATTTCTTTTCTAGTCTTTATTATTTCCCTTTTTCTGCCAACTTTGGGCTTGGTTTGTTTTATTTTTCCAATTACTTAAAGCAGATTTAGTTTGTTCAGAAACTTTCTTGCTTTTTAATGTAGTCATCTTGCTATAAACTTTCCTCTTAAAAACAACAACAACAACAACAACAAAAACCTTTCTTCTTAGGGTTTATTTGCCCCATCCCATAAGTTCTGGTATGTTGCATTTCCATTTTCTTTTGTCTTAAGAAACTTTGTTATTTCTCTTTTAATTTCTTCTTCAATCCATTGGTTGTTCAGGAAAGTGTTGTTTATCTGTGCTTGTGACTCTTCTAGTGCCCCCCCCAACTTTTTAAAAGATTTTATTTATGGGAGAGAGAGAGAAAGAGAGAGAGAGAGAACATGAGCAGGGGGAGGGACAAAGGGAGAGGGAGAAGCAGATGCTCCATATAGTGGGGAGCCCAACACGGGGCTTAATCCCAGGATCCCAAGATCATGACCCAAGAGAAAGGAAGATGCCTACCTGACTGAGCCACCCAGGTACCCTCCAGTGTTCCTTTTGTTATTAACTTCTAGTTTTCATGTTTGTGAATCTTCTAGTTTTCCTTTTGTTAATTTCTAGTTTCATATTGTGTGGTCAGAGAAGATATTTTAATCTTCTTCAATTTGCTAAGATCTGTTTTGTGGCATAACATATTGTTTATCCTAGAAAATGATCCATGTGCTCTTGTTAAGAATGTTTATTCTTCTGTTGTTGGATAGAGTTTTCTGTATATGTCTGTTAGGTCCATTACGTCTATCATGCTGTTCCTTTTTGATTATCTGTCTGGATGATCTATCCATCATCAAGAGTGGAATAGTAAAGTCCCCAACTCTTAATGCATTACTTTTTATTTCTCCTTTTATCTCTGTTAGTTTTTGTGTTATATATTTAGGTGTTCTGATCTTGGGAGCATAAATATTTATAACTGTTTTGTCTTCTTGATGGATTAACCCCTTTATCAAAATGTAATGACCTTCTTTGTTTTTTCTTTTTTTTCCTATTTTTAGTTTAAAGTCTATTTTGCGTGATGTAAATATACCTAACTCTGCTTTTTTGTTGCTATTTTTGTTACTCTTTGTTTGAAATGAATTTTTCCATCTATTCACTTTTGGTGTACATGTGTTTTTAAGGCTAAAGTAAGCCTCTGTAGGCAGCATATTATTGTATTTTTTTATGCCAGTCTGTCTTTGATTGAAGAATTTAATCTGTTTACAGTTAAGCAATTTTTAAAAAGTAATTATTGATAGGTAAAGACTTTTGACTTTTTTTAGTTCCTCTTTGGTTGTTCTATAGATTCATTATACCTTGTTTCTCATCTTGCTATCTTTTTTTTTCTGTTTTAATGTCTTTTGATATCAGTACACATTGACTTCTTTATTATGTTCTTCTGCATAATTGCCACAGGACTTCCCTGTGGTTACCATGAGGCTTACATAAAGTATCAAAATTTATAAACCCCTATTATAAGGTGCAACAACTTAACTTCAATAGAATCTCCAAACTTCATACTTCTACTTCTCCTCCCCCCTCATATTTCAGGTTATTGCTGTTATAATTTCATTATTTTTAGTACTATGTAGCTAAAAATAGATTATCCTAATTTGGTTATTTCTACTGCATTCACTTTCTAAAACTTTTAGAGTTGTAAATGGATTATGTAATTACCTAATTATAGAATCTAATTTTGACAGTAATTCAACTCTAATTTTGAGTCTATAATTACCAGTGAGTTATATGTTACCTTTTTCTGTTTTTATGATGTTAACCAGTGCCCTTTTACTTCTACTGAAATAACTTCCATTAGCATTTCTTGTAAGGCAGGTCTCGAGGTTATGAACTCCCTCAGCTTTTGTTTGTTTGGGAAAGTATGTTTCTTGACTTCTGAAGGACAACTTTTCTGGCTGTACCATTCTTGGTTGACAGTTTTTTTGTTCCATTTCAATATTTAACATTTTATCCCATTCTTCCTTGCTTGAAATGTCTCTGTTGAGAAATCTGCTTGTTGTCTTAGGGAGGTTCCCATGTATGCAACTTCTCTTTTCTCTTGTTGCTCTTAAAATTCTTCCTTTTGATTTTTGATAATTTAATTGTAATGGTGTAGTCCTATTTGGGTTCATTCTATTTGGAATCCTTTGGACCTCCTGGATCTAGATGTCCATTTCTCTTCTAAAGCTCAGGAAGCTTTCAGCCATTATTGCTTTAAATATATTTTCTGTCGCTTTCTCTTTCTCTTCTTCTTCTAGAATTTCCATAATGTGAATATTGTTCCCTTTAACTGTGTCCCATAAGTTTTGTAGGCTTTCTTAACTATTTTCATTCTTTTCACTTTTTCAAGTAAAAAGATTGAGTCACTGATCCTTTGTTTTATATGGTTTAATCTACTTCTGAAACTCTCTAGTAGGGGCGCCTGGGTGGGTCAGTGGTTTAAAGCCTCTGCCTTTGGCTCAGGTCATGATCTTAGGGTCCTGGGATCGAGACTCGAATCAGGCTCCCTGCTCAGCAGGGAGTCTGCTTCCTCCTCTCTCTCTGCCTGCCTCTCTGCCTACTTGTAATCTCTCTTTCAAATAAATAAATAAAATCTTAAAAAAAGAAAGAAACTCTCTAGTAAATTCTTCAGTTTATTTATTATATTTTCCTTTTTTAAATTTTATTTTATTTTTTCAGTGTTCTAAGGTTCATTATTTCATCTATAGGATTTTTATGTTTTTTTTCCCTTTTTTTATGGTTTCCATTGCCTTGTTGAGCTCAAATTTTAAATGCATGTTTCCCTAATTTTGTTTAGTTGTCTGTCTGTCCTTCCAGTTTATTAAATCATTAAATGTCCTTAAGAGGATTATTCCAAAATTTTTGGCTGATAGTTTATAGGGGTCTATTTCTTTAAGATCAATTGTTAGAACTTTATTAGTTTCCTTTATTGGTGTTATATTTACCCGTGGTTTTGTTTTGTTTGTTTTTGATCCTTGACTCTTTGTACTGGTATTTGCATAATTGAGTAATCCATTTCCTTTTCCAGACTTTAGGCTTGCTTTGGGAGAGACTGATCTTCACCAGCAGCTCAATTTGAGTGTCTGGGCATGTCTACTGGTAATATCCTTGGGCAAATGGGGCCTGCTGTTATGGTCTATTTTGGGGTGAGAAAAGTCCTCTGAGGCTGGGGTGGGAGTGTGTGTCACTGGCTGACAATAGTTAGATAGGACTATTTGTTTGGATTCCCACTCAAGTGATACTGTAGGATGGGTCCTATATTTGCCTGGATTCTCTGGTCAGGCTTACTAGATGGTTGGGACTAGGTATTATATTTGGTAGTAAATGGGGCTATGAATTAGCTTGTCTGTTCTGGAAGGCATCAGGATCTGAGACCCAGGGCCTGTATCTGAAAATCATTGTTTGGGGATCCAAACCAGGCATGAATGTGCATTAAATTCCCTGGTCAGGTGAGGCCATCAGTTCTTCTATGCAGATTCAGAGAGCCATGGGCTGTACTCTCTGTTCAAGTACCACTATAAGAAAATGCTTTTGGATGGGCTATATAGTTTCCCATGTGCTACAATTGGGTTCCCTGTTCAGTCAGGCTGGAGTCTGTATTCAAGAATGAGAAAATAACTACAAATTAGTTTTCCAAACTGGGAACAGTGGGAGAAGCATCTCTAAGACTGCTAAAGTTCATTATTGTCCTAACTCAAGCTGACCCATGCCTCACGTTCTTCTATCAAACAGGTCCACTGGGTTTGATCTGCAAAGTATCTGTTCTGCCTGCCCATCCCTCCTTGAGTGCCACTGATCTGTACAGCTTCCAGGTGTTCTCAGAAGCCCTTTTGGACAGATGAGGCTGGGAACCACAGTGGGTTGATGGAGCTATGTCTCAGCTACCTTGCCTAGGAAGGATGGGGAGGAGCTGCTCCAAACAACTCTCAATTTCCCAAAAATTCTCTCTGGTTGGGATAGGCTGGGAGTTCTCCACAGTTTTGTGCCTGTGCATAGCGCAGGAGTCTTCCACACCCAGAACTTGCTTTATTCTGAGGTGATCAGTTTTGCCCTCCAACTTCTCAAGTATTATTGGGCCACACAGCTTCCAGGTATTTCCACCAGTCTCTGTATCAGATGTGGCCAGGAGACACTCACCACAGTGGGCAAGGGCAGTGATTCAGCTCCTTATCTGTGTATGGGCAAAGCAGGTACTAGGGCTGGCAAAACTTCTTGTTTAATAATATGAATCAAAAATATCTGCAATCTTTCAAGTTTCCTGGTCAGACTACACTACCAACTTGGTTCTGCACATAAGCAAAGCTGCTGATTGGGACTACTACTTGAGTACTGTGGATATAAACTCAGTCTGCCAACATCTATGTGCTGGTTGTTGCAAGACTTTCCCCTTACTATATTACAGTCAGATTCCCAGAAGTTGAGCCCTGAAGATTCTCCTGCAATCTCTATGGGATAAGATCAGAATAGTGGCTTTCTCAAAGCAACCCACAATGCTGATGGGGGGATCTGATTGTCCAGCCTGGGTTCTCATTTCCCACTGGAGAAGTTGGTGGTTCAGGGGAAGCCTCTCTGTGTGGTCCTGCCCTAACCTGGTAAAGAGGCAATACTGTCAACATTTAGCCACTTTTCCTACCCTTATAATGTCACCTTAGTCTCTGTGGTGCAAGGGTTTGCTTTCAGGCTCACTCCTTTTTTCTCTCACTCCTTAGAACTCTCTCAGTGGTATTTTGTTATTGCATAGTTATTGGTTATTCTTCTTGTGGGAAGAGCAAAGTTAGGAACAACCTTTGTTACCATCTTGGTTGAGATTACTTTTAACTGGAAACAATAAATGAAAGAAAATCTATATGGCAATCAAATTCCCACTTTGAAAAGATACTTCTATTTGATATCAGAATGCACAGTTAAGCAATGACATGTTGAAAAGAAGAAAAATTTTCCAATTTGACAACTTAGGATCCTTTTGAATCTCCTGATCTATGCTGAAAGTAGCTGCAGCACAAGAAAAGATCAGATGAAGGTCAATTTAGCCTATTTTTTTTAAAGATTTTATTTATTTATTTGATAGAGAGAGATTACAAGTAGGCAGAGAGGCAGGCAGAGAGAGAGGAGGAAACAGGCTCCCCAATGCGGGGCTCAATCCCAGGACCCTGAGATCATGACCTGAGCCAAAGGCAGAGGCTTTAACTCACTGAGCCACCCATGTGTCCCTAGCCTATTTGAATTAATAATATTTCAGTGCCTTGGAATAAACAAGTTTAAAGCCCAATACAAAAATTAAACCAATCAATTTCATTATTTAATTAAATTTAATCAATTATTAATTTATTTAATTATAATAAAATAATGTTATTTCATTAAGCTCATATTTCATTTTAATTTCATTTTATATTTAATTTTGTTAACTGGAAGTATTTATCTCTTTATCCCCTTCACCTGTTTTACCCGCATCCCACCCCCCAGCCTTTTGGCAAACACCAGTTCTCTGTATTTATGGGTTTGTTCCTGCTTTGTTTGTTCATTTGTTTTGTTTTTTTAGATTCCACATATAAGTGAAACCATATGCCATTTGTTTCGACTTATTTTTTTCTTTTCGACTTATTTCACTTAGCATAAAAAATTTAAGCCCATTTATGTTATTGCAAATAGTGAGATTTCATTATTTTTATGGCTGAGTAATATTCAATCACATATATATGTCATATGTAAAATATATATATTTATTATGTGTATATATTAAGATATCTTATGTATTTATAATATATAACATATTATACATTATGTATAAAATATTTACCTATAGTAAATAAAGAATACTTTAAGTTTTATGTTCACATTATCAGTATATATACACTAATATATGTATGTATATATACACATATATACATCATGTGTATACACACATATATACATAGTATAAGTGTGTGTGTGTGTGTGTGTGTGTGTGTATACATATATACATCTCCCTTATCCATTCATCTTAGTTTGCTTCCATATTTTGGATATTGTAAATAAAGCTGCAATAAACATAAGTGTGATTTATCTTTGTGAATTAGAGTTTTTGTTTGCTTTGGGTAAATACTCAGAAGTGGAATTATTGGGTCATATTGTATTTTTAGGGATTTTTTGAGGAACATCTGAATTGTTTTCCATGGTGGTTGCACCAATTTACATTCCCAGCAACAATGCAGGAGGGTTCCCTTTTCTCCACCTTCTTGTCAATGCTTGTTATTTCTTATCTTTTTGATATCAGCCTTTCTGACTGGTGTAAGGTGATATCTCACCATGGTTTTGATTTGCATTTCCCTGATGATTAGTGACATTAAGCATCTTTTCATGTGTCTGTTGGCCGTTTCTATGTCGTCTTTGGAAAAAGTGTTACTCATGGTCTATGGCCATTTTAAAATCAGATTATTCAGGTTTTTTTGTGTTGAGTTGTATAAATTCTTTATATATTTTAGATATTAATCCATTATCTGCTTTATCATTTGAAAATTGTTCCTCCCATTTAGTGGGGTTGCCTTTTCATTTTGCTGATGGTTTCCTTCATTGTACAAAAGCTTTTTAGTCTGATGTAGTCCCAATATTTATTTTTGCTTTTATTTCTCTTGCTGAAGAGACAGAGTCAGAAAAATATTGCCAGTGCTGATATCCAAGAGATTATTGCTTATGTTTTCTTTTAAAAGTTTATGGTTTCGGGCACCTGGGTGGCTCAGTGGGTGAAAGCCTCTGCTTTCGGCTCAGGTCATGATCTCAGGGTCCTGGGATCGAGGCCCACATCGGGCTCCCTGCTCAGTGAGGAGCCTGCTTCCTCCTCTCTCTCTGCCTGCCTCTCTGCCTACTTGTGATCTTTTCTCTCTCTCTGTGTCAAATAAATAAATAAAATCTTTTAAAAAAAAGTTTATGGTTTCAGGTCTTTCATTAGGTCTTTACTCCATTTATTTTTGTATATGGTATAAGGAAGTGGTCCAGTTTCATTCTTTTGCTTATAGCTGTTCAGTTGTCCCAGCATCATTTACTGAAGTGTGTCTTTTACTCAATGTATATTCTTATTTTTGTGTGTTGTAGATTTATTTTCCATAAAAGGATGAGTTTACTTTTCAGTTTTCTATTCTGTTCCACTGATCTATGTGTCTATTTTTGTGCCAGCACCACCATGCTGCTTGATTAATATGGGCTTTGCAATGCAGTTTGAAATCTGGGATTGTGATACCTCCATTTTGTTCTTTCTCAAGATTGTTTTGGTTATTCAGGGTTTTTTGTGGTTCCATACAAAGTTTAGAATTATTTGTGTGTGTGTGTGTGTGTGTGTGTGTGTGTGTGTATCTTTATTATGTTAGTCACCATACAGTACACCATCAGTTTTTGAAGTAGTGTTCCACGATTCACTGTGTATAACACCCAGTGCTCCATGCAATACGTGCCCTCCTTAACACCCACCACCAGGCTAACAGATCCTCCCACACCCCCTCCCCTCTAAAACCCTCAGTTTGTTTCCCAGAGCTGATAGTCTCTCATGGTTTGTCTCCCCCTCTGACTTCTCCCCCTTCATTTTTCCCTTCCTTCTCTTAATGTCCTCCACGGTATTCCTTATGTTCCACGAATAAGTGAAACCATATAATAATTGGCTTTCTCTGATTGACTTATCTCACTTGACATAATCTCCTCCAGTTCCATCCATGTTGATGCAAATGTTGGGTATTCATCCTTTCTGATGGCTGAGTAATATTACATTGTGTATACGGACCACATCTTCTTCATCCATTTGTCTGTTGAAGGGCATCTCAGTTCTTTCCACAGTTTGGCGATTGTGGATATTGTTGCTATGAACGTTGGGGTGCCTGTGGCCCTTCTTTTCACTACATTTGTATCTTTAAATGTCCAGTAGTGCAATTGCTGGGTCATAGGTTAGCTCTATTTTTAAATTTTTGAGGAACCTCCATAGTGTTTTCCAAAGTGACTGCACCAACTTGTATTCCCACCAACAGTATAAGAGTGTTCCCCTTTGTCCACAAGCTCTCCAATGTTTGTTGTTTCTTGCCTTGTCAATTTTTGCCATTCTAACCAGTGTAAAGTAATATTTCAATGTGGTTTTGATTTGAATTTCCCTGATGGCTAATGATGATGAACATTTTTTCATGTGCCTATTAATCATTTGTATGTCTTCTTTGAAGAAGTGTCTGTTCATATCTTCTGCCCATTTTTTGACTTGATTATTTGTTCTTTGGGTGCTGAGTTTGAGAAATTCTTTATAGATCTTGGATATCAGCCCTTATCTATAATGTCATTTGCAAATATCTTCCATTCAGTCAGTTGCCTCTTTGCTTTGTTGACTACTTCCTTTGCTGTGCAGAAGCTTTTTGTTTTGATGAAGCCCCAAAAGTTCATTTTTGCTTTTGCTTCCCTTGCCTTTGGAGATGTGTCTTGAAAGAAGTTGCTGTGACAGATGTTGAGAGGTTACTGCCTATGTTCTCCTCTAGGATTTTGATGGGTTCCTATCTCACATTGAGGTCTTTCATCCATTTGTGTATGGTGAGAGAATGGTTGAGTTTCATTCTTCTGTATATAGCTGTCCAATTTTCCCAGCACCCTTTATTGAAGAGACTGTCTTTTTTTCCATTGGGTATTTTTCCCCACTTTGTCAAAGATTAGTTGACCACAGAGTTGAGGGTCCATATCTGGGCTCCCTATTCTTTTTCATTGGTCAATGTGTCTGTTTTTGTGCCAGTACCTTTCTGTCTTGGTGATCACAGGTTTGTAATACAGCTTGAAATCAGGCAACATGACACCCCCAGCTTTGTTTTTCTTTTTCAACATTTCCTGGGTGATTTGGGGTCTTTTCTGGTTTCATACAAATTTTAGGATTGTTTATTCTAGCACTTTGAAAAATGCCATTGGTATTTTGATACCATTGAAAGTATAGATTTCTCTAGGCAGCATAAACATTTTAACAATGTTTATTCTTCTGATCCATGAACATGGAATATTTTTCTATATTTTTGTGTCTTCTTCAACATCTTCTGTAAGTGTTCAACAGTTTCTAGAGTATATATCCTTCACTTCTTTGGTTAGGTTTATTCTAAGGTGTCTTATGGTTGTTGGTGCTATTGTAAATGGAATCAATTCCCTAATTTCTCTTTCTGCAGTTGCACTGTTAGTGTATAGGAAAGGAACTGATTTCTGTGCATTGATTTTGTATCCTGCCACATTACTGAACTGCTCTATGAGTTCTAGTAATTTGAGGGTGGAGTCTTTTGGGTTTTCCACATAAAGTATCATATCTTCTGCAAAGAGAGAGAGTTTGACTTTTTCTTTGACAATCTGAATACCTTTTATTTCTTTTTGTTGTTGATTGTTTTTGCTAGGACTTCTCGCACTATGTTGCACAATAGTGGCGAGCGTGGGCATCCTTGTCGTGTTCCTGATCTTAAAGGAAAGGCTCTCAGCTTTTTCCCATTGAGAATGATATTCACTGTGGGCTTTTCAAAGATGGTTTTTTTGAAATTGAAGAATGTTCCCTCTATCCCTATACTCTGAAGAGTTTTAATCAGGAAAGGATGCTGTATTTTGTCAACAGCTTTTTCTGCATCAATTGAGAGGACCATATGGTTCTTTTCTCTCCTCTTATTAATGTGTTCTATTATATTTATTGATTTGAGAATGTTGAACCACCCTCACATCCCAGGGATAAATCCCACCTGGTCATGATGGATAATCTTTTTAATGTACTGTTGGATCTTATTAGCTAGGATTTTGTTGAGAATTTTGGCATCCATATTCATCAGGGATATTGGTCTGAAATTCTCCTTTTTGATGGGGTCTTTACCTGGTTTTGGGATCAAGGTAATGCTGGCCTCATAGAAAGAGCCTGGAACTTTTCCTTCTGTTTCTATTTTTTGAAACAGCTTCAGGAGAATAGGTATTATTTCATCTTTGAATGTTTGGCAGAATTTCCCAGGGAATCCATCAGGCCCTGGACTCTTGTTATTTGGGAGGTTTTTGATCACTGCTTCAATCTCATTACTGGTTATTGGTCTATTCAGGTTGTCAATTTCTTCCTGTTTCAGTCTTGGTAGTTTATAGATTTATAGGAAGGCATCCATTTCTTCCAGGTTGCTTAATTTATTGGCATATAGTTGTTGATAATATTTTCTAATAATTGTTCCTATGTCCTTGGTGTTAGTCATCTCTCCCATTTCATTCATAATTTTATTGATTTGGGTCCTTTTTCTTTTGGATAAATCTGGTCAGTGGTTTATCGATCTTATTAATTCTTTCAAAGAACCAGCTTCTAGTTTCATTGATCTGTTCTACTGTATTTCTGGTTTTTAATTTACTGATCTCTGCTCTAATCTTAATTTTTCCCTTCTAATGCATGGCTTAGGCTTTATTTATTGTTCTCTCTCCAGCTTTTTATGGTGTAAAATTAATTTGTGTATTTGGGATTTTTCTATTTTTTTGAGTGAGGCTTAGATGGCTATGTATTTCCACCTTAGGACTGCCTTTGCAGTATGCCATAGGTTTTGGTCCAATGTGTTCTTGTTCTCATTGGTTTCCATGAATTGTTTAAGTTCTTTGATTTCCTGATTGACCCAAATATTCTTGAGCAGGATGGTCCTTAGCTTTCAACTGTTTGTATTTCTTCCAAACTTTTTCTTGTGTTTGACTTCGAGTTTCAAAGCACTGTGGTCTGAGAATATTCAGGGAATAATCTCAGTCTTTTGGTATCAGTTGAGATCTGATTTGTGACCCAGGATGTGGTCTATTCTGGAGAAAGTTCCATGTGCGCTCAAGAAGAATGAGTATTCTTTTGTTTTAGGGTGGAATGCCCTTTATATATCTATGTGGTCCATCTGGTCCAGTGTGTCATTCAGAGCTCTTGTTTCTTTGTTAATTTTCTGCTTAGATGATCTACCTATTTATTGCTGAGAGTGGAGTGTTTAGGTCTCCTACTGTTAGCGTGTTATTATCAATATGTCTCTTTATTTTGATTAACAATCAGCATATGTAGTTGGCTGCTCCCATGTTGGGGGTAAGATATTTACAACTGATAGATTCTTTTGTGGGACAGACCCTTTAAGCATGATATCTTTCTGTATCTCTAACTACAGTCGTTAGCTTAAAATCTAATTTGTCAGATATAACAATTGCTACCCCAGCTTTCTTTTGAGGTCCATTGGCATGAAAAATTGTTCTCTATCCTTTTACTTTCAGTCTGGAGGCATTTTTGGGTTCAAAATGAGTCTCTAGTAGACAGCACATGATTGAGTCATGTCTTTTTATCCAACCAGCAACTCTGTGCTATTTCATGGAGCATTTAGGCCATTCACATTGAGAGTGATTATTGAAAGATATGATTTTATTATCATCATGCTGCCTGTGAATTCCTTATTTCTATAGATTGTCTCTGTAAATTTCTGTTCTATATCACTCTTGGTGTCTTGTTCCTTTTATAGAACCCCCCCTTAGTATTTCTTGCCATGCTGGCTTGGTAGTCACATATTCTTTCTATTTCTGCTGGTCTTGGAAGCTCCTTGTCTCTCCATACATTCTGAATGACAGCCTTGCTGGATAAAGTATCCTTGGCTGCATGTTCTTCTCATTTACTACCCTGAATATGTCTTGCCAACCCCCTTCCTGGCTTTCCAGGTCTCTGTGGATAGGTCTGATGTTATTCTGATGTTCTTCTCTTTTGTATGTTAGAAGTATTTTCCCTCTCTCTACTTTCAAGATTGTTTCCTTGGATCTAAGATTTGCAAATTGTACTTATTATATGTCGTGGTGTCAGTCTGTTCTCATTGGTCTTGGGAGGGGTCCTCTTTGCCTCTTGGACACAAATGCTTATTTCCATCCCAACATTAGGGAAGTTCTCAGCTATGATTTGCTCAAATATATCTTCTAGACTCCTCCCAAACCCCCTCAGGGATCCCAACAATTCTGGTACTGGAGCATTTCATTCCGTAAATAATCTCTCTGTTTGATTCCTTGGGTTTTAATTTGCTTTTCCCATGCCACTCTGATTTCCATCTTTTCTATCATCTTGTCCTCTAGCTCAATAATTCTTCTGCCTCATTTGCCCTGGAAGTCAGCATATCCAGCTTAGACTGCATTTCATTCACCGCATTTTTGAACCCTGATTAGATCTTGTTACTGTCTTTAGAGATTCTATATTCTTGTTAATATTTTTCTCAAGCCTAGATATTGCCTTGATAATTGTTACTCTGAAGTCAATTTCTGACATCTTGGTTATATCCATATCCAGTATTTCTGTGGCAGAGGCCACATTCTCTGAATCTGTCCTTTGGTGGGGGTTCCTCCTCTTAGTTGCTCTGTTGAGGGGTGGTTGAGGGAATATACAGAGTCCAAATTATTGACCATAACCCAAGCAAGATGCACCTGTTTTATAGGGACATTAGAGTTGTTGGTTTCTTGTTCTTTTAGCATGTCTTCTGGGGGAGCGGCCTGCTGCATTGTTACTCAGGCAACCCTATTTGGGCAGAGTTGACCCCCACCCCCCGTGGGGAGGAGATGAGCTCCATGAAAATCGTTTTTTTTCGGGCCTTTGTTCTCTGGCAGTTTTCCCTAGTGACTTTCTGTGTCTCTTCTGAGAGTCAGAGTAGAAATGACTGTATCCAAGCCTCTGTCTCAGAACAGAGAGATTGTAGTCTGATCTTCACTGAGCTCTACAGGCCACATCTTCTCTGTTTCTGAGCTGCTAAAAACTGCAGTGTCCTGGGTTGTACACCCCACAGCAGCACTCCCAGCCCTTGCTTCTAGGTCTGGGCATGTCTCTGACCTTTGTGCTTCTAAAACCACAAGCCACCCCCCGATGCACATGCATGCCACAGAAGCTCCAAGTTTCATCTGGGGGACTGCCCTAAAGTCCTTTCCCCATGCTACCAGTCTGCAAATCTGTGCCTGGTCCCAGCACAGGATGCTTTTGTGCACTCCTGTGTTATTTCACCTTCCTGGCTCAGACACTTATGGCAGCTCCCTCCCCCTTCTGTTTATCTTCTGATATCTGCCCCTGGAATCATGGCTCTCCACTTCATACCTCAAGACCAACTGACAGAGATATTCTGTTTGTGGAGATGCAGATATATTTTCTTACCTCTCAGGTTTTTGTTTTTGTTTTTTAGAGAGAGAGAGAAAGAGAAATAATGCAAGCAGGGGTGGGATGAGGGGAGAGAATCTTAAGAAGACTGTGCTGACAATAGAGCCTGACATGGGCTTTATCTCAGAACCCTGATATCAAACCCAAGCCAAAATCAAGAGTTGGATGGTTAATCTACTCAGCTACCTAGGCACCCATGTGGTATTTTGATAGGGATTTTCATGAATCTGTCAATTGCTTTAAGTAGTATGGACATTTAACAATATTAATTATTCTGGTCCATGAGCATGGTATATCTTTCTATTTATTTGTATCACATTTAATTTCTTTCATCAATGTCTTATAGTTTTCTGAGTACAGGTCTTTCACCCTCTCAGTTGAATTTATTCTTAAGTAAATTATTCTTTTTGATACTATTTATAAATAGGTTTTTCTTCATTTATTTTTCTCCTACTTTGTTAATAGTGTATAGAAATACAAGAGATTTTTGTATATTGATTTTGTATCCTGCAACTTTACTAAATTCATTTGTTGGTTTTAATAGTTCCTACTTTTTCAGACCATCTGCCCTACCTCTAATACTGACTTTAGTTATCACCTATATGCCTGTCATTCCCATATCTATATCTCCAGCTATGAATTCTCCCTGGAATAGGTCCACAGATTCTCAAAGGAATAATAACTCAGAGTAGACAAGTCAGAGCTCTTGGTAACACCTTAAGCCTGCCCAATCTTCTGCTTTTTCCATTTTCTTACTTCACAGGTGATTAAACTAAGAACTAAGAAAATAACTAAATTATCCAATCTAACAAATAGTATAACTTGTCACAGAACTAGTAGTGGGACAGGCACTTGGGAACCAAGACAGTAGAGCTCCTGAGGATGTGTTCTTACCTATAATAATCTATTATTTCCATGTCAATTTAAATTGATTTAAATTTTACCTTCCAAACATGCTATGAAGAAAGATTTATTTTTTTCCAGAATATTCTTAATCTCAGAAAGGTTAAGTTACTAGGCCAAAGTTACCAGCTATTATTTTGTAGATCTGAGAGTCAGTCTTGGGAATGTCTTTCTCTATGTTGCTTGCATATAGCTTATTAGTTTGTTATTCCCTCTCTCCCATAGATTTTGGTTCTTTGATTCAAGTTCCTTAAAGATATATCAGCACTTCATTCAATTTCTATCTTTTTACTCCAGCAAAATTTTTATACATGCTAGATGTGCATGGTGTATGATCCTTTTAATATGCTGTTGAATTAAGTTCACTAGTATTTTGCTGAGAATTTTTACATAGATATTCATATCAGTGGCATTATTCCATAATTTACTTTTCTTCTGGTACACTTATCTGGTTTTGGTATCAGGATTAAGTGGGAGTTATTCCTGGGATGAAAAGATAGCTCAACATAAGCAAATCAATAAATGTGATACACCACATTAATAGAATGAAAGCTAGAAGTCATATGATCATCTTAAAGATGCAGAAAAAGCATTTGACAGAATAAAACATTCTTTTATAAAAAAATGCTGAACGAATTGAATATAGAAGTAACATACTTCAACACAATACAGCCACATAGGACAAACTCAGATCCAGGACAACCATGGAACAAAAAAAATAACAAAAGGCATCCACATTGAAAAGGAAGAAGTAAAACTGTTTTTGTTTGCAGATGATATGATCTTATATACAGGAAATATTAGATTTCACCAAAAAATTGTTAAAACTAATGAACAGTTTTAGTAAAGTTGCAAGATACAACATAGTCATATAGAAATCAGTTGTGTTTCTATACAGCCAACAACAAAACATCCGAAAAAGAAGTAAAGAAAGCAACCCTATTTGCAATGATAATAAAAACAATAAAATACTTAGGAATAAATTTAACCTAAGGAAGTAGAAGACACTGAATACGACAGGACTTTGATCATACCATATGAATTAACTTATATGTGGCATCTGAAAAACAAAATGAATGATCAAACAAGCAAACAAAACCAGAAATAAACTCATAAATAGAATGAACAGACTGGTGGATGCCAGAGAGCAAAAGCATCTGGGGATTGGGTGAAATAAGTGAAGGGATTAAGAGCTACAAACTTCCAGTTATAAAATAAGTAAGTCACAGGATGAAAAGTACAGCATAGGGAATATAGTTAATAATATCATAATAACTTTGTGTGGTGATGGATGGTAACTACACTTACTCTGGTGAGCATTTCATAATGTAAATAGTCAGTGAATCATGATGTTGCACATTAAAGCTAATATAATATTACATGTCAATTATACTTCAGTAAAAATTAAGAAAGAACTGATTAGTAAATAATAATACATAAGTGATCATAAAAAATAAAGGGAATTGAAGAAGACCCAAACAAATGGCAAGATAGCTCATGTTCATAGGTGGGAAGAATTAATATTGTTTAAATGTCCATATTACTCAGAACCATCTATAGATTCAGTGTAGTCCTTATCTAAATTTCAGTGGCATTATTTTACACAAATAGAAGAAAAAGTTCTAAAATTTTTTGGAACCACAAAAGACCTTGAACCCACAGCAATCCTGAGAAAGAACAAACATGGAGGCATCACGTATCCTAATTTCAACCATACTACCAAGTTATGGTACTCAAAGCAGTATGATACTGACATAAAAATAGACACAGAGATCAACAAAAACAGAAGTGGGAACTTAGAAATAAATCCTCATGTATATTATCAACTAATACTTGAAAAGGGAGCCAAGAATATTCACTGGAGAAAGCATAGTCTTTTCAGTAAATGATGCTAGTAAAACTGGATAACCACAGGGATGACTAGAGCTTCTTGGGTCCACCAGATAGTCAAATGCTTTTAGAACTATCACTAAGATTGGGGACATAATGAATACATTGACCTACTCAGAGAAAATATTGATCATCTGTCACCTGAAGCATCTCGGTGGTGGAAAGATTATATTTCATTTACAAATGAGTGGCAATCACCTTCCTGTTTGATGTATATTTTTTGTTGCTTTTCATTATAGTCTTATCACATTGATAACATGCCTGACCCAAATTAGTCCTTGTCAGACTTGATTATGGTTATTTCTGAGACCTCAGCATGGTTTATCTTGGATTGTCCTGGAATTTTCTAGGAAAGTCCAGGTATCCATGGAAGGGAGAGCTTATATTTATCTTATGCTTCAGCACATGGGAAGATCTAGCTTTGATTCCTGGCACTGGATAGATACTGTGTTGATAGATGGAAAAAAAAAGGAAAGAAAGAAAGAAAAGCCTGTTTTTTATTTATATGACCTCCAGAAACATATCTCAAACATGTCATTTTCTTTGCCTATAATTAGAGGGTAATATCTCTCTTGATCACCTCACAGAACTATAATGACTCAGCTGAGATAATGTTAAAAACAAAAATCCTAGAAATTACATAGTGTCAAATTAGTTAGAAAGACAGGAGAGAGGTAACTGCTACAAAATGTCATACTTTACAAACTATCTCATTTAATTTTTATAATAATCCTTTTAGGAAGGGGGATTCAGATAAATTGATTAATTTCTCAGGTAGACATTTCAGATTAGCTGAATAATTTCACAAATAGGTTGTAAGAGAACCAACATTTTAACCCTATGCTATTTAAGTCCTTATAAAGTCCTTCTATTTTTGTTTCTCTTTTCCATAAAAATGGGATATAGTTTTATTTTAAAAAACTGTATCTGGCTAAGTCTTTTCAACACTTTATACCTTTTCCAGATGTATCCTAATAAAAAGAGAAACATAACAGTCACAGACAATTCTTCTACAATCTCTGAGTCAACCTTACAAAACAGAAATAGCACTAGGTGGAGAGAGCTAAAAATAAAAACATAAACAAACCAGTGACCCTTTTCATGGCCACTTGTGTAAACTTGAGCAAGTTACTCTGATTTTTTTGTTGTTGTCGTTAGTAACTTCTCTGTACAATGTATTGTAGTTGGAACTGAGACTAAAAAGACAATGAAGGCACTTCCCCTAAAGAGATGGATGTGCAGCCAATTATTTAATAAAATATTATTAGCAATATCATAAGAAAAAAGTGCTATGGGGTTGCAGCATTGAGTTTCTCCTTAGAGTGTCTAGAAGCTGATCCCATGGAAGAAAGTTGAAATTTCCAGGAAGAGATAGAAAAGAGAGTCATTAGAAAATGGGACATACTGGAAGAGCAGAAACACATCTCTCTGGACCTCAATTCCTTCATCTGTAAAATGAGAGTAGACACCATAATCTCTAAATCCCTATTACACTTTACTATTCCAAGATTTTGTTTTTTTCTCTGTGACTTCTTGTGTTCCCGTATTTGGTGTCAAAGAAAGCCAAGTGCATGAAGTAACCCATTATTCTGTAAAAATAATAAAATTAAGCTTTAATATGAACAATTTACTGACAGGTTTATCTACTCCAAGCTGCAAGTTTTTGAAAAACATTAAAAACAGGTTACTTGAAGGCAAAGGCTTCTCTTAAGGAGGAGTGATTACATCCCTGAACACATTCGATTGTCCCATAGGCATTGAAACAGCAGAGGCTGGTATTTCCACTGAATTGTAAAAGGGTTAAGTGTCAGACATGATGTATTACTGGGGAATGTCATCAAAAATGGACTGGGCCCCTGCCCTTAGTGCAAGGCTCATTATTAGCCATCAAAGAAATAGCTCTGACATTCAGTCACCTCACTATTCTTTAAGGGGAAGGATCACTTTGGGCAAACAGAAAGCAACTTATAAGTACTTATTTTAAGAAATTGCTCCCATTGATCCTAATGGATACCCTCTGTAACTGTTGGCTAAGCAGTAAATCAATTCAGAAGCCAAAAATATTTCCCATTTTGATTTATCTTAGATTTCAAAGGAAAGAGGAGCTGGTGGTTAGTAAGAACCAAAACATCATCTTGTTAATTCACAGAGGCAGGCAGGTGTTTCAAAGATTAACTAATTACAAGGTCCACTTCTTTATATTATTTTTTTATTCCTTGGCTAAGATTAATGTGTTTATTATTTTTATTTATTTATTTATTTATTTATTTATTTATTTATTTATTTATTTATTTATTATGTTATGTTAGTCCCCATACAGTATATCAACAAGGTCCACTTTTTTTTTTAAGACTTTCAAAAATGGTTTGGTTCTCCTAAATACCAGTAAAAGAGGACTTTGTTTAGCGGGTTGCATAAACTGGTTTATTAAACTGCTTGGGGTATTGGCGGGCAAGATGGCGGAGGAGTAGGAGACCAATTATCATCAGATCCCAGGAATTCACCCAGATAGCTATCAAACTATTCTGAACACCTACAAATTCTACCGGAGATCAAAGAGAAGAAGAGCAGCAATTCTAGGAACAGAAAACTGACCACTTTCTGGAAGGTAGGACGTGCGGAGAAGTGAATCTGAGGTGATGGGAAGATAGACCCCGGGGGGAGCGGCCGGTTCCTGGCAAGGGAGCGAGCAGTGGAGCACAGATTCGGAACTGGTATAAGTCAGCTCCACTGAGGGACGTTACCCCAGAGGCCAAGCGGGGGCGGTGAAGCCCCTGCAGGGACAGTGTGGTCTCAGGACCCATGGGGACACAAAAAGACCAGGAGTGTCTGAGCGTGACCGAGCTCCCAGGTATCAGAGAGAAGCCAGCGGGAGAGACGGAGCTGAGCTGAGGTGTCTTTCAGCTCGGGGGTTACCTTTGGGTGTGATCTGAAGCCCAGCCGGGCCACTGATCTGTGAGCGGGGACCCCACAGGCGGCAGACCCGGAGAGACTCACCTTCCTCCTCTGGGAGCAGCAGCGCAGGAGCGGCTGCAGGAATCTGCCGGGTTCGGAGATTCTAAACGGGGCCGCGCCAGAGACAGAGACGCTCGGTCACAGGTGGGAATCCGCCTCGGGCAGAGACACTTGAGAATCACAGCAACAACTGCTTTTCTCTGAGGCGCACTGAGGACTGAGGCCCCAGGCTCTCGGCTCCTCTGGGTTGGAGACTGGGAGCTGCCATTTTCAGTCCTGTCCTCCAACAAGGTACAGAAAGCGTTCAGGGAACAAAAGCTCCCGCGAGCGAACACGAGCTGATTACGTAGCCTGGCCACTGGTGATGGCGGTGGGAATCCGCCTCGGGCAGAGACACTTGAGAATCACAGCAACAGGCCCCTCCCCCAGAAGATCAGGAGAAAAAAAAAAAACAAAACATCCAAAGTCAAGTTCAAGATTGCGGAGAATTGTGGAACTCCGAAGCTAGGGGAAAGCAACACAGAGAATTCATGGCTTTTTCCCCATGATTCTTCAGTCATTCAAAGTTAAATTCATTGAATTTTTTTTTCTTTGACTTTTTTTCTAACTTTTTTCTTTAAATGTTTTCCCTTTTCCTATTTTAACATTCTTAACTCTTATATCTTATCAAGACTTTTTAATCTTTTTAAAATTTTCATTGTTATAATCATATTTTATCCTTTCATTGTTTTTAACCTTATTTTTTGTATACTTATAGGGTCTGTTCAATTCCCCAGTCTAATAGATATAGATAGATAGATAGATAGATAGATAGATAGAGATAGAGATAGAGATAGAGTCATAGACAGACATAGATATAGAAACAGAAATAGAAAATATAGATATAGGATTTTGTTTTACAAATTTTTGTTTTGTTTTGTTTTTGTATGATTTTGTTTTTTGGGGTTTTTTTTTTTGTTTGTTTTATTCCCCTCTTTCTTTTTTCCCCAGTTCCAGGTCTCTCCTGAGTAGGTTAGTGTATATTTCTCT
>LNAC01001044.1:926-87778 GCA_002007465.1 Ailurus styani | reverse complement strand
AAAAAAAAAAAAAAGCAAAGTTGGCAGCATCACAATTCCAGATTTCAAGCTCTATTACAAAGCTGTCATCATCAATACAGTATGGTACTGGCACAAAAACAGACACATTGATCAGTGGAACAGAATAGAGAACCCAAAATTGGACCCTCAACTCTATGGTCAACTAATCTTCGACAAAGCAGGAAAGAATATCCAGTGGGAAAAAGACAGACTCTTCAACAAATGGCGTTCGGAAAACTGGTCAGCCACATGCAGAAATATGAAACTGGATCATTTCCTTATCTCACACACAGAAATAGACTCAAAATGGATAAAAGACCTCAGTGTGAGAAAGGAATCCATATATACAATGGAATACTATGCAGCTGTCAAAAGAAATGAAATCTTTTTGTTTGCAACGACGTGGATGGAACTAGAGGGTATTATGCTGAGCAAAATAAGTCAATCAGAGAAAGACAATTATCATATGATCTCTCTGATATGAGGAACTTGAGAGTCAGGGTTGGGGGTCGTGGGTGTTAGGGAGGGAAAAATAACGAAACAAGATGGGATGGGGAAGGAGACAAACCATAAGAGACTCCTAATCTCACAAAACAAACTGAGGGTTACTAGGGGAGGGAGGTTAGGGATAGGGTGGATGGGTTATGGACATTGGGGAGGGTTTGTGCTTTGGTAAATGCTGTGAAAGATGTAAGCCTGATGATTCACAGACCTGTACCCCTCGGGCAAAGAATAAAAAATAAATAAATAAATTGCTTGGGAAAATAGAATTTTTTTTAAACTGGTATTTTGTACATAATATAGTAATTCCACTCATCCATTTTACCGTGAAACATTTATAAAATATAAATTTTGCATTTGATTTTTTGCAGGTCTATTTTTTATATATGCACGAGTATGTGGGGTAGGGAACAAACTCAGCCACATGATATACAGTTGTTTAGCAATGGACTGAACTGTCACAGATTTCCTCTTGGGACTTAAACCTCATGCTAGTCAAAAGTGGAACTTTAGGGGACTTGATAGCAGTGACACTGAAACTATTTCAAAATGTATTGATATGCCTTTCCTTAAGCATAGAACAGAATCAGTGAGCAACATGTTTTTCTGGGATTTCCAGGCCACAAACAAAGAGGAGCAGAACTACCACCTTGAGACTATAGATCTCAGTGGGAAGACAGATCATTTTACCTCCCAGAACGACCTTGGTTACTGGAAATGGGTAAGATTCTGACCACAAAAATGAATGGATTTTAGGTATTAGGAAACTCCATTTTCCTAGGAACTTGCTCTTGAGTTTTTTCTAGTCATCAAAAGCTAGACTTGCTTCTCACTGTAGGGATAGCCAGAGCATGCACTATAGGTAGATGCATCATGGGCTAGGGGTAAATTTTCCTGTTGATCTATCTTTTCTTCTCCAGCTCTCCTCTGAGCCTAATTGCAGATTGGTATTCAGCAGAGCCCTAGGCATGGTTATTCCTATGCAGTGGGCTCTGTAGACTTGGTGATTCATGGGAGGTGTTTCCAAAAGAATGGTCCTTGAAGCACCTACATAGGAATCAGCTGAGTCATTGTTAAAAAATTTAGACTTCCGGACCCCACCCAAAACTACTGGAAGTGATCCCAGGCATTGGTATAAAAGTATTGTCTCCCTAAGTGATTCTTAAATTAAAATGTTTGGGACTTCCTAACCTAGATCAATGATGGAAGAGCCTAACAGATGAGGAAATTGCAGATTATAAAACTTCCTGAGATGATAATTCTGCTCCCCGCCCTATGAAAGTGATGGATAATCCTCTAAAATTGCCAGAAAAAAAATGCCAAATTGATGAAAAGGAGCTATTACCGCAGCAGTTAAAGGCTCCCAACAAGGGCTACGACACTTAGGAAATTCCCAAATTTGAGTGCAAGGTTTGTAATGTCCTGGAGCTGCAACTTTCAGGTGTAGAGAGTGACACATTGTTCCACAAGTAGCCTGCCCAGAATTTCAGTCTCCAAATTTGTCAAAAGCATTTTGACTTCCTTGGTAAAAGGAAAGAAAAGTGAATCACATATTTGAGTAGCCTCCATCCGTGGACATTTTTTATGGATCTATTAGTTAACACTGTCTCCTTTATCCCAGCCTGGATAATAAACTTTATGTTCACCTGTTAGTAGTAAAGTATTCTCAGTATCCTGCAATGATTTTGACTCATCTGCTTATCACTTCTAGATGTAAATGCCAGAACAATCATGAGCATTTCTCCCTGCAGGGTCACTGATTTGTTTCCTACTGCTTAGAATGTAGGAAATTTTGTTTTGCTTTTATGTGATGTGAGAGCCTGGAAGCACTGCCAAGGCTCAACACTTAGATACTGGGCACTTGCCATGTTCTCGTACAACCATTTATTCCAGATGATTTTCCTTCTGCTTCCTTGTTACTTCTGGCCCTTTAAATCTGATCATTTTTATTTTACCTCTTACACAGCCCAAGGTAATGAGCATCAGCAGGTACCATGAGTCATGCTGAGTGTTTCCCATGAAGGAACAGAGTATGATTGAGGTAACAAAAGGTGCTTTGTTTAACACAGTGGATAAAAATCAGCCACACTTCATAATATACCTGATGTCTCTTGTCAAGGGGGAGGAAGTGAGAAGCATGACTTGTGGTAGTATCTTTGCAGAAATCTGTTCAGGTAGCAGACTGCTTAGCCTAGGATAGTGCTGGTAATGAAGTAGCAGGGTCTAATTCAATTGTTGGAGTTAGCTGATTATTAACATAATCATTACATTTTTGCCCGTCACTATAGTACTGAATTTATCAGCAATAGAAAGGATATAATTCAAAACATAGAAGTCAATTATCTTTCAGGAAAAGTAACTTACTGAACTTGTCACCCAGCAAATGATTCATGTACATAATAAGTGGATGCTTTAGTTTATATATTCTTGGTTAGGGGTCTATATGGCAATAACAGAAGCATTCCTCTTACCATCACCAGGCATATCTTTCATACTCCACTCCCCAGCACTGGTCCAGGAGAGGATTTCAACAAGCTTCTCGGGCAATTACTGGAGTGTTCTTTTACTGTATATTAGTCCCTGGCATCTCCAGACTCGACACTCTCTCAGATTCCCAATGCTTCCCCAGACGTCTTTAGAGTTTCTCCACTTTGGAACCTCTCAGACCTACCATTTTCTGCCTTCAGCATTAGTAAGTATAAAGCCAAGCAGAGAGACACCAAACACCACTGCCTAACAGAGCATTATAACACAGCTGTGAAAGCACACGCGCTCGAGTCAGAATTCATAGGTTCGAATCCTAGCTCTGCCACTTAGTATCTCTGTGATTTCTGTCTGGTGATTTTAACCTATCTTTGCTTTGGTTTCTTTACATAAATTGGGAATAATATTAGTAACTATCTTAGGCAGTTGTGAGGATTGAAAGTATTAATACATATAAAGAACTTAGAATAGTGTCTGAAACAGTAAATTCTCAAAATTTTTACTTGCCAGTGTGACTATTATTATCTAAGCATATGCCTTGTGTCTTCATCAGGGATAATTTGGTTATAAAGGGACATAAAGTTTTGAAAACTACCTTAAGCAAAGCAAACACATGAAAAACTACATTTTTTCCTCAAAGTTAAAGTAATGATTTTATGGAAACCAGAGAGGGAAGTGTAGCTGGTTTTCAGGGTGTTCCTCAGACAGATTCAGAAAGTACTCAGAGTTTCCAAGGTAGACACTCTGTTTCTCACTTTCTTTGGAGTCAGATGATCCCTTGTCCCTGGTCTAATCAACTATGGGAAAAGTTTCATGAGTCCTAATTGTCCACTTAGTAATTATTGTAGGAATCTACTATATGAGAGAGCGCCTACAGAGGATATAGACACATTGATTATTTATCAACCACTAATTTTAGAGTGAAGCATGCTAAGAAAATATCCAGTATGCCTTGGCAGGCTTTTGGTAAATGTGTCCATCTCTCCATATTTAAAGTGCAAATCAAGGAAAATAAAGAGGTGCATAGTAAGATGCACCCTCAGGAAAATCTCAAAGCATATATCCAGACATCCTATCTTAGGCTTACTAATTTTGTGTAAATTCTGGGTAATTTTGTCATATGGATGGTGAGAAATTAAAACTTTTTGCATGTGAATTTATTCTTTCCTGTTTTCTTTTTTTAACAGTACTGCTGGGAGCCTTTATTTACTGTAGCTTAGAACTACATGCTGGGTAAGAATTTTATTTTTATATTATTGTAATAGGTAATTTAGCACAACAGATATCTATATTGGATAAGTGATTTTTGGATTCTACATGCTTTTACAGGCCAAAAAAAAAAAAAAATCCAAGACCAAAGATCAAACAGAAAAACTCAATTCCACAAATAATAAAAACTGCTGTAATTTGAAAACACAGAGAATTAAATCCATGAGCTTTTGTGATTTAGGGTTCATGAATCTCAGATATTCTTTATAGCCATTTACAAAGCAACTGGCTTCCCTTAGCTAATGTTTAAACTAAGATATGATCCCCTGTGTATTACTATATACATTTTAATAGCATGTTAATGTAAGAATGCTTAGAATATTGAATTATTTCTAGCTATTATTAGCACTTAGAGTGGGGGCGAAATGGAATCTAAGTGTCACTTTTCCATTGCATAGTTGGTATTTCAAATATTCCTCATTGATCAATTCTCTCATTAGGAGACATAGAGGATTGTACTTCTCAACCCCCTGAAATTCTGCAAAACCACAGACTCCTTTGGCCTATATAATGAGAGCAAAAGCACTGTATGTCACCTTATTGGAAGGCATTTCATTTTCAGTACTTGGCTATTTAGTCACCAGGACTGATTGTGTGTGCTGAGGTAGAGGCACAGTGAGATCCAAGCTGCCTGGAGTGCTGAGCTTTCACAAGGAAAAAGTTAATCTGGGATTCATTCAGACTCACAGCAGACTTTGTATGAATGACAAACATCTTCTTCATTTTTATTGAGTTATAATTGACAAATAAATATTGTATGCTTTTAAGGTATATGACTTGATGTTTTGATGATATTCATATACATTGTGAAATGTTTCCCACAATCAAATTAATTAACATAGATGTCACCTCATGAAGTTACCTTTTTCTTTTCTTTCGTGGTAAGACTACTTAAGATATGTCCTCTTACCAAACTTCCAGTACACAATGTAGTATGGTTAACTGCAGTCATATTATTGCACATTAGATATCCAGAACTTACTGGTCTTGCATAAGTGAAACTTTGTGCACCTTTGGATATAAATGGCAATTTGGGGGTTATTTGTTATTGTAGCATGACGTTAGGGTAGATTCTGTCTGCTACACATTTCAGAACTAAACAGCCTTTTGAACTCATGGAGATTGTGGAAAATCTTGACACTTCATGGAGAAAGGGAAGAAAGAATAGGAAAGATGAAGACTTTCACAGAAAATTCTTATATATGCTTTTATGACTTGAGGAGTAGTGTAGTACAGCTTCTTCATTTCACACAGAAATGACTTAGTGTTCCAGGAAGAGGAACTGACTTGATATAGTTCAAACATTTGTCAGTAGGAAAGTCTGTTAATGTTTTACATACTATTTTGCAGGAAAATAATATGAGAAATAAAAGGGAAAGCACAGGCTAGAATGAAAACCCTGTAGCTGTGTGCAATTTTTTTTCTTCAAAGATTTTATTTATTTATTTGACACACAGAGAGAAATTACAAGTAGGTAGAGAGGCAGGCAGAGAGACAGGGAGAAGAGGAAGCAGGCTCCCCGCTGAGCAGGCAGCCGGAAGTGGGCCTCGATCCCAGGACACTGAGATCATGACCTGAGCCGAAAACAGAGGCTTTAACCCACTGAACCACCCAGGCGCCCAGCTGTGTGCAATTTTAATAAAATAAGATTTTGACAAAGGTTGTCAGTGGAAATGTGAGAATCTTGAACTCAGATTTAAAAGTCTATCCTGCCATTCTGATTGAGAAAACAAACGAAGCCTCATGCAGTATTGCTAGCGTATGGTGTCAGATTGAGTTCACCCTACCTCCAAGAGACACAGGGAGATTCAAGCAATCAGTCTTTTTTGTGTGACTTATATGTAAAAAAAAAAAAAAATAAGAGAAAAAAGCAATTAGTGATTAAAAACAAAGCAAAAAGCTCAGTAACAGCAGAGATGGGGGCAAAAATACGAGTCTGTTTGACTGACAGTTAATTAGGGGCAGGTAGTTAAAAGATGTGAATTCTAGTTCCAAGCTGAGAAAGTTGAGACAGGTTACTTAACTTCATTAAATTCACTTTCTGTACTGTAAGAATTGATTGAATTCTAAATTTATTTCTCACATTACTTTTTATCTTCTTTTTCCACCAACCTTTAATGATTTATTTTTCAATATTAAAGTACTATCCTTAAGTAGTAATGTGAGAGTGTAAGGAATTTAGCAAAGAATTGCTGAGTAGACCTAACATCTCTATTCTTTTTTTTAATAAAGATTTTATTTATTTGACACAGAGAGAGAGAGAGAGATCACAAGTAGGCAGAGAGGCAGGCAGAGAGAGAGGAGGAAGCAGACTCCCTGCCGAGCAGGGAGCCCAATGCGGGGCTCGATCCCAGGACCCTGAGATCATGACCTGAGCCAAAGGCAGAGGCTTTAACCCACTGAGCCACCCAGGTACCCTAACATCTCTATTCCTCAATAACACTCCCTTCATGCCAAGTATCAACACTTGCTGTTGCAGAAGCAAATACTTTCCTTCCTGTCTTCGTCACTCCTGCTTTTTCTCAGGTTGGACTTTTCTTGCCTTAGGGGCCCTCTACATTTCCCATCTCCTCTCCTACATGGAAAATTTGTGGTACTGTAAGCAAGGAAATTTCCCTCTAATCTGAGACTTTTTTGTTTGTGCTCTTTCTATCTCTTAGCTTTAATTGCAAATTGGCTATCTCCAATGGTTTCCTTTTCCTGAATTCCTTACCAAATTCTTTGTTCTCTTGCCTTCACAATTCCTGAGACAAGTTGATGGAGTCAGACTTTTTTAAGCCTGTCTCATGCTGTGACTATTTCTAGACTATGGGTTTATTGAATAACTTGTTTACTTTTGAAGTTTATGCCATTTTCTTTAGCATCCTTTAGGTGACTGAAGACTTTCACCACATTCATCGATCAACATCCATGATGTTGCCCTATCTTTCGCAATGGGCATAGCATCTCGCTTACACATTTCCTCTTTTTTTGTGATTGTGTTGACCTTTATAGTCCTTCTATTTCAGAACACATACAAAAAGGTAAGCTTAATAGATCTCATTTTCATCCAGTCTGGGATCTCTGGGATGCTTTTATTTATTTATTCTTTTGGTGACTATCATCTTTTTAAAAGGCCTTTTTTTTTATTCTTCTGACATAATTTTTACCTTCTTCATAAATGTGAATCCCTCAAACTTCCCAGTTCTTATAGTCCAACAATTCTCTCTGAATCCACTTGCCTTCCTATAAGGCCTGGAACCTATGTTTGGACAATTCAGTGACATCTCATTAACATCTTAGAATTCTCTACCACCACTCCCAACCTTCTGTCTAGTTTAGTTTATAGATCCCTAACCCAGGATAACCCCATCAAGCTTTCTCAGCTCTTTCTGCTGAGCTGCCAGCAGTAGACCAAGAAAGTCACAAAACTAAAATAATTGGGTCCACTGCAATTTCATGCTAAGTAAACACAGTCAGGCCTTCCGTGCTGCTCAGTAATAATCCTTGATCTATTTATTTATATGTGGGGGATGCAACAAAGAATCCCCCACAGCCACTGCTCTGCATTATTCCACATTATTAATTTCCTTTGGTTGCCACCCCTACACATGTCACCTGAAGGTTCTAACTACGGTTATGATACTGGCAGGATTGAAAACTTCTGACTTGAGTTTCTTTACTTTCTTCAACATCTCAATACATATCAGTGTCCTTCCTGTTCTTCTCTCTTCCTATTATAGAATAAGACTGTATCCCTCATCTTTGCCAACATTTTCTTCTATCTACTTTGTCTTTAGAATCAGTTCCAGTAGATTAAACCTCTCTTTGAGCATCTCCCTGCCTATGATTTCCTTTCTTTTATTGTGTCAAAAAGCAAGGCCACGTTACACTATTCTGGAAAAGTTATAGTTTTCTTGATCACTCTCTACAATGCTCAAATTATTCTATTGTAATATTTGGATAAAATTATGGTCTCTTGCCTCTGCCTGGCATTCAAATTCTTGATCATTGATATTTGCACTTACTTTGGATGCCCTCCCTGAATTTCTGGTAAGTCAAGGACACTATTGAATATTAAATTGAGTCATAATGATATTTGGAGCTAATGTTGACTAGAGTTTCTTAGCGTGTCAGGCTTGAGTACTGAGATCCATGGAACATTATAGCACACTGATAGGGAAGATAAAGAAGGCAGGAATAGATGGTACTAACAACTGAAGGGATGATCCCAAGAGGGGTTGCCAGTTATTCAAACCAGTGTCCAAACTCTTGGAAAACACGCATTGTGGATCAGTACCCAAGGAGCCCAAGATGATCCCTGGTGTGGTAGCAAGAATTTTGGGTCAGTAAAAGAAAGTGGCCCAGGAGGAGATGTATGGAACCAATCAATAAGTAGATATGGGACCAGGATTAGTAAGAATTAGTAAGAAGTTTGGTGATGAGTCTCCCGTTTTAGAAGAGTTCCTTGGGATCAAGGTCCATGTATTTCTTAGATTTCTATTTTCATGTACTAGTGAGTTTTCTATCAGTATTTATCCTTGTTGTCCCTTGATTTAACAGAATTCAATGCACAGAAAAAGATTTAGTGACCATTCACTGAAGTGAATTGAAATGTAATCAGACAATTCAGAAAACCAAAGCTTAGGACTAGGCAAACTGTTTATAGATGGGTAATGGGAAGCTACAACTCAGTGACTACACATGTTCAAAGTTGACACCAAATTTAATGCAGAAATAAATTTCAAGCTCACTGCTCTTTGATGGTGGGAAAGTATCTCTTGATATACTGCTACCCATGGTCAGAGTTGGCTCATAATTCAGTCTGCAAGTGATCCTCCCAGTGTATGATACTGAAAAAGCCTGGTGAAGGCAAGTAGCCACTTCTCATTCTCTTTTGGTAAGTTTCTTTTCCTCCAAGGAAGACTAAGCTCCTTCATTCTTGGATATATAGCATATTCCATCTTTAACTGAGCTAAACTCAGACTGCTTAAAGAGATAACTCATACTGTCTTTGTAACTTTCTGTTGTAACTTTTATTGTAGTCAATATGATACATCTCAACCATCTGTAGATATACCTAGAAACACACAGATATCGGAAAATGGAATTCCAGATGGCAAGAAAAGGTTCAGGATTCATTTTGTGAAGGAGATGATGAAAGTGTCTCATATAGGTCCTACTGTGTGTTGAGTGACTTCTAGTATGTAGCAGTAAAGGTCAGGTCTCAAACAAAAGGGGTTTGTCAGTGAAATTACTTGATCAATAGTAGTGAGAAGAAATGCTTCCTGCTTTATTGACATAGCAAAATTTTCACCCAAACACAGTGCCATTCTGAGCAGTGTGTGAGGCTGGAGAGACAGATCAATATCTTTCCTGGTCCCTAGATGGAAAACTGGCTTTCTTCTTCCACTAATCCAACACTATATGGAGCATGCAAGTGGGGCTTTTAGGAGGACCAGTAAGAGAAATATGAAGCAAAGCAGGTGTTTTGGTTAACATAGCTGAAGTTCTGGTGGTGAATTCTACTTTCTCAGTAAGTTATACAAATAGGCATATTTTTTGTTTGAAGTAGACATTTAGCCTTTGATGTATTTTTTATAGTTTTATTGAGGTATAACTGATGTTTGATAAACTCTTATATTTAAAGTGTACAATTTGATAAGTTTGACATCTATTACACCTTCCAATCAAGATAATGAACTTTCTATAACCCTCCAAAATTGTCTTATGCCTCTTTGTAACTCTTTTCTCTGTCTTCCTCCTCTGCTCCCCCTACCCAAACCCTGACAACAACTGATATGATTTTTTTTTGGATATGATTTCTGTCACTGGAGTTCTATTTTATTTTTCTAGAATTTTATATAAATGGAAACATCCAGTATGAACCCTATGTATTTAATCAGCATAACTCTTTGAGATAAATTCATAGTTTTGTGTATATCAATAATTTATTCCTTGTCACTAATATTCCATTGTATGGATATACTGTAAATTGCTTATTTATTCATGTATTGATGGACATCTTGTTTCCAGTTTTTCTATTACAGATAAAAATGCCATGGGCATTCATGCATATATCGTTGTTTAGACATACATTTTCATTTCTTTTGGATAAATATCTAAAGTTGATTATCTGTCTTGTATTTTATGCCTATGATTAGCCTTTTCAGAAACTGTTAAAAATTTTCCAGAGTAGTTGAATCATTTTACATCCCCACCAGCAGTGATTGTGAGTTCTAATTGTCCCACGTTCTCACCAACTGATAAGATCATTATTTTTAACTGTAGACATGTGGTGGGTATGTAGTAATATCTAGTTGCAAGAAGAATTTTTGCTTTCCTAATGACTGATGATTTGAGCATCTTTTCTCATACTAATTTGCCATTCACATCTTTGGGCCTGTGTAAAAAATTTGGGTTGCTTATCTTTTTAAAATTGAGTTGTAAATATTCTTTAGACTCAAATATTCTAGACTCAAAGCCTTTCTCAGATAAATATTTGCAAGTATTTTCTCAGTTTCTGGATTATTTCACTATTATCATACTATCTCTTGAAGAGCAAGTCTTTCAAATTTTGATGAAGTCCAAATAATTGATTTTTGTATTTACATTTCTTAATTTTTGCATCCTATTTAAAAAAATGCCGTCAATCCCAATGTCTCTAATGTTTTCTCCTCTGTTTCTTGTAGGAATTTTAGATTTAAATTTTTTACAGTTAAACCAATGTTCAATTTTGATTCAACTTTTTTTTAAGCTATGAGGTTAGGATTAAGGTTAATTTCCTGCACATGGGTATCCAATTGTTCCAGCACCATTTGTTGAAAGCTTTTCACATAAATTCTCTTGGTATCTTAATGAAAAAGCAATTGACCATTTGAATGTGAGTTTATTTTTGGATATCCTATTCACTTTCATCATTCTGTGGTTTCCTATCTTTATGTTAATACTACACTGTCTTCATTACTAAATTCTAGAAGTTGGTTATAAACTTCCATCCTTATTCTTATTCTTAAGAGTTGTTTTGTATGGTCATTTCTACATTCTAAAGAATATTTACAAATGGACATCATTTTTTAAAACATAATTCTAAGGGTGTAGAAGAAAATAACATGATATTCTCCAGAACAGCTAGAATTGTTCTTTTCTTCTGTTCTGTGAGTTCAGAACACAAACATTTCCCTCATCATAAAATAGGGGTCCTACTATTAAAGGCCAACAGTCTAAGACTCTGAAGAAATATTTCACAAGGCTTGGCCTGTAATGTTACATTAGATGATCTAAAACTTCTTGTAATCATTCATTGTGCATAGAGGATATAGTAATGTATGTAATTTTACATATATACCATTTAATATACCAATAATCTTTCTCAAATTTATAAAATGCTTTACAATTGAAAAAACTTAACTTTTCATAAATTTCACTTGAACCTCACAACAGTTTTGTAGGCGACTTATAAGCATTATTAGTAGTATAGTTGTTACAACATGTATATTATAAAACTCACAGCAGATACTGTTGCACACCAATTATGTATATGATATGGTATATTACATACAACCATAAAGGTTATAATCCATTGCTTGCAAAAATAATAAGTTTATAAAACAGAAGTATTTACATGTATTTTATATGTGTATTGTATTCTATATTTATATGAATTATAAATTACAAATTAATGTGAACTAGGATATAATTAACTAATAGTGGAGATAGACAGTATATGCAATAGGAATAGAAAGGAGTGAAAGCATTAGTGAGACTGAATTATCCAGGAAAGGGTTCCCAGACTAACAGAGACTCGGGTTTTTTTTTTCTTTTTAAAAAACTTTATCAATTCATTTGAGTGAGAGAGTGAGTGAAAAAGAGAAAGAAAAAGAGCACAAGCGGAGGGAAGGACAGAGCGAGAGGGAGAGGCAGACTCCCTGCTAAGCAGGGAGCCAGATGTGGGGCTTGATTCCAGGACCCAGAGATGATGACCTGAGCCAAAGGCAGACACTTAACCATGTGAGCCACCCAGGGGCCCCAAGGACTTGGGTTTAAAGTAAAGGAAAAATAACATGTTGGAAGTCAAGAAAGAGGAAGAAGACTTTTCAGGAAAATGGAATAGGATGAACATGGACATGGGGATAGAAATGCACAAAACTTGTGTTGATATAGTAAAAAGAATGTGCTCTCTATAGGAAAGGAATTGATTAGAAAAATACCATAGATGCTGCTAGAATTGTACGTTGAGATAGGTCGGTAAGAATCTTGAATGCTTTCTCATACAAAGACACAGCTTCTCTTTGTGCCTGTCTGGTGATGACTCTTACATCCAAGTTTGCAGACCAGAATCCTTTCCTGAATTACAGACATATATGGGTGCCAATGCCTGGGAATCCCACAAATAACTCAAAATAAACATGGTCAAATCAGAATGCTACCTTTTCCACCCAAACTTGTGCATCCTCCTATATTGTTAGGTTTACTAAAGACAATCTAAGCTGCCCAGAAGCCCATCAGAAACCAAGGAGTCCCTCTAGTCTTCTTTTCATCTTTTTGTATGACTCAATTAGGTCTATTTTAACTTCCAGTATCTCTTCAACCTCTTTCCTCTTCATAATCATCACCATTACCTTTGCAAAGGCTTTTATCTTCTCTTATCACAGCTATTGGGAAGATCTTCCTATTAGTTCCCTTGACTTGGGTCTTACTTAAACTATCTCATAATTTCCTTAACAAAATTCTTCTACAGTAGCCTCCCATCAGTGAAATAATCTTTCATTATGGCCTGTGCTTAACCTACATTTTTTTAAAATTTTTGGTTTCAATTATCGTAATTCTGCCCTTCCTGTATCCACCCTGCACTGCTGACATCACAGCAAATGCAACCTTGGAGGTACCATTTCCTTTTATGCCATTGTGCATTCATTCCTCTTGTTCGCTCCATGGGTGTGTGTTCCCTATCATTTATTTATTGTGCCAAAGCTCAAACTCTATGCATCTGTGATGCTTTTGCTGGTTACCTTACATACAACTGGATATTCTTCCTTCTATGCCCCACTACATTAGGTGCAGACTTTGGTTTGTTTATATGAATGTGCCCCAGGAAGACTGTGTGAGCCTCTTAGGAAAAGTTTCATATGCCATTTCATTTTGTTGTTGTTGTTAATATGTACCATGATAAGTATAGTTACTATCTGTCACCACAAAAAATCATTACAATATTATTGACTCTATAGTCTCTATACTGTACTTTTCATCTTTGTGACTTTGTGACTTATTTTATACATTTTATTATATACCTGGAAGTTTGTAACTTTAATTTCCTTTCTCTCTTTCGCCCATTACCCCCGCAACTTCCCTCTGGCAACCACCAATTTGTCCTCTGGATTTAAAAGCCTGGATTCTGTTTGTTCATTTGTTTTGCTTTTCAGATTCCACATATAAGTGAAGTCATATGGTATTTGTCCTTCTCTCTCTCTCTTTTTTTTAACCTAATATAATACCCAAATATAATGGCAAATATAATATAATGGCAAAATCTCATTTTTCTTTATGGCAGAGTAATATTCCAATGTATATTTACCACATCTTTATTAATTCATCTATTGATGGGCCCTCGAGTTGCTTCCATATCTTGACTATTGTAAATAATGCTGCAATAAACACAGGGGTGCATGTATCTTTTTGAATTACTGTTTTTGTTTTCTTTGGCTGAATACCCAGTAGTGGAATTACTAGATTATGTGGTATTTCTATTTTTAATTTTTTTTGAGGAACCTCCTTAGTGCTTTCCACAGTGGTTGCACTAATTTATATTCCCAACAGTGCAGGAATGTTCCCTTTTCTCCGTAACTGTAACAACATTTGTTATTTCTTGTCTTTTTGATACTAGCCATTCTGGCAGGTGTAAGGTGATATCCACTGTGGTTTTGATTTGCGTTTCCCTGATGATTAGTGATACTGAGCATCTTTTCATGTGTCTGTTGGCCATCTGAATGTCTTCTTTGAAAAATGTCTATTCAGATCCTTTGCCCATTTTTAAATTGGATTTTTTTTGTGTATATATATATATACTGTATGATATATCATATATACTTATATATTTATAATATGATTTATATATTATGTATTATATGTTAAAATATGTTACATATATTTATATATTCTTTATATTTAACCCATTATTGGATATATCATTTGCAAATATTTTCTCCCATTCACTAGTTTGTCTTTGTTTTGTTGATGGTTTCCTTTTCTGTGCACAAGCTTTTTATTTCAGCATAGTTCCAATAGTTTATTTTTGCTTTCGCTGCCCTTGCCTGACATATTCATAAATATATTGCTAAGGGTGATGTCCAAGAGATTGCTGTCTATGTTTTCTTTTAGGAATTTTGTGTTTTCAGGCCTCATATTTAGGTCTTTAAACCATTTTGAGTTTATTTTTGTGTATGGTGGAAGAAAGTGGTCCAGTTTGAATCTTTTGCATATTGTTGTCCAGTTTTTCCGGCATCATTTATTGAAAAGACTATTTTTTCTCTAATGTACATTTTATTTTTTACCGATCTATAATTAACATACAGTGTAATATTAGTTTCAGGTGTACAACAAATTGATCTGACAATTCTATACTCAACATTCACCACAATAAGTGTAGTGATAATCTATCACCATACAACATAATTACAGCATTATTGACTATATTCTCTATGCTATACTTTTTGTTTTTGTGACTTATTTTTGTTATAACTGGAAGTTTATACCTCTTTATCTCCTTCATCTATTTCACCCGTACACCCCCATCTCCCCTCTGGCAACCATTGGTTCTTCGTATTTAAGAGTCTTTTTTTTTGTTATTTATTTTTTTTTAGATTTCCCATATAAATGAAATGATATGGTATTTGTCTTCCTCTGCCTTATTTCACTTAGCCTAACACATTCTAATTTTTTTCTTTTTTTAAGATACAATTTATTTATTTGAAGAGAGAGAGAAAGAGAGAGTGTGAGCGCCCGAGTGGGGGGAGGGGCAGAGGTGAAGGGAGAGGGAGAGGCAGGCTCCCTGATGAGCAAAGAACCCTAGCAGGGCTTGATCCCAGGACACTGGGATCATGACCTGAGATGAAAGCAGACACTTAACTGACTAAATCAACCACGTGCCCCCCCTTCTAATTTTTTTTAAATCGTTTTCCTTAACATGATAATTGGCTTAGAGGGGTTGCTAAGTATATTTTTGAATGATTGAGATGAATAAATAATAGAATCAAAGATAAAAATATAAACTTGGTGAATTAGAACAGGATGGAAAAGGGTGGTGGCTGATGCTGGGTAGTCTGATATCTGAGAAGCTTCTTTACAATTAGGGTTATAGTGGTGAGTACCTGCCCTTTGCACTTTGGACTTAATCTGGATATCAATTTTATCCTTCCCTACTTATCAATTTTTATCCTTCCCCATTTATGAGTCCTCCCTACCCCATTTACCCAATCACCTACACCGATTTTTTCAGTCCATTATGAGTCTGAATCAGAGAATTGGGTGGCTGAAAGTCTCAAGGCTGAAATTCTTAGTAGGAAGATAAACTAGGACAGAAAATTCAAGCACCTAGTTTTCAAATAATAATTATAACCTTTGAAGGCTTACATCTGCTTCAACGGTAAGAAAAGATTTAGGAAACCATAGTAGAAGCCTTATTTGCCCCCCAAAAGAAAGGTGATGATAAAGATAAGAGACACAATAAACTGCTTGAAGAACTCTATTAGTATATTTTTGGGAAAAGTAATTGGCCATTGGCAGGACTGACATTTTAATCACATTTTCTCTTCCATTCACTTATGTTCTTTAAATCCAGCTTGCTGCGCATTGAATTGGAACACTGTCCTGTTTAACCTTGTTACTTTACTGAGGTTCACCTGGTGGATAAATATTTTCAGTGCCTTTAACATTCTATAAAATGTGTAATTAAATGATGCCTAGCCTTTGACGCAATTAACATTTTCTTCACTTTTAAGAATGAAGATAGTCCAAGGTACTAAATATAGTTGTGGTCTCGGAATAGAATAACAAAAGCAAGAGGAAAGGCTCAAAAGAGGTAATGTTAGTGCTGGGAAGAAGGATGAGTCAAATAAAATTTTTATGGCAACTGCCTTTTTTTTTCCATTGGTCTTTGTATAAACTAAATTTTCACAGACTTGACATCTTACACCAAAAAGCAACTGGAATATGTGTACTATACCACCAAAAATATCTCCAGTATGTGGTTTTTTTGGGGGGTGGTGGTGGTGGTGAGGGGATGGTAGCAAGGAAAGTCAATGTGAAGAACAGTGAAACATGAACAGTAGCACTTGGTGACTGCTGATGAGAAACAGACATGTCACACAGTAAAGCAATGGGAAAGTCACGATTAGCACCTCTGGGATATTGGAAATTCCAGCTGTGACAGAGAGCTTTCTTAATTCCTGGGTTTGCTGCCCACTATAAAATATGTTTTCACAACTAACCAATCCATCAGTCATAAATCTACTCACTGTGCCGGATGTTATGTAGAACCAACCATAAATCAAGCATAAAATAATACCTACCTACTAAGAGCTTATGCTTTTCTAGGAAGGTGAGACATGATGGCATTTTCTCTAAAGAGGAAGTAAAAATATCCAGTTGCTTTTTTTGTGTGTGTGTGGTCCATGGAGTATTCTGGAAAAGAAGCAGAATAGAAAAATTCACTGAAAATTGGTAGCAAGTTGGGTTCAGAAGCTTGGATGCCTGAAATTAAAAAAAAAAAAAGCTTCAGAGAAACCTTTGACACTCAAGGGACATACAAGAGGGAAACAGTGGCCATTGTTTTCTCCCTGTGGAGTTTCTCTATGAAGCTGTTACCTAATAATGATTATAATGTTATTAGTAACAATAGTGAAATGGTTACAACCTAATTAACTGCTGTTATTGAATAAGGTTACACATTAAACAATTTTTCAGGTTACAACTGTCTCGAATCTGCATTTGCTAGTAGGGCAGAATTGTCCGTGAAACTAAGGATGCTTACTCTGTTCCAGTGCATGAGGGCAAAACAGTGGAGGACATAGTAAGTCTGCCAGGGGGCTGCTTCTTTGCTGCTGCTTATATTCTTAGCAATCAGTGAAGTATTGTTCCAACCAGTTTAAAGCTATCTTGTTCACTGATCGGATGATGTTTTTTCTGTTCCAAACACTCATAGGGGCCTCGGTGGTTTTCAGTGAGAGATATCCATTTGCCCATTGATATTCTTTAGCTTGCCTTTTTGTCCAAAGCTCATCAGCTAAATGTGATTGGCCTTCCTCAGGCTACATAAAAAAAAATCTGATCACAGTCTTTCCCTCTGGGTCATCGGTACCTATGAGTCTTACATTTATTTAGTAATAGGATTCCCACTCAAGTGATTCTTACTTGAACAAAATACAGTCCAAAGTAACATGTGATCTCTGTTTGGACAACTTTCAATGACAACTTGTCTTAAAAATAGAAATATAATATTCAACAATTGGATTCCTTAGCTATAATTTATTGAATGCCCACCATATACTGAATTTGAACTGGACCATAATATCTCACTGAATGTATGATTCCAGTCTGCAGACACGGGCCATGAAAGTGCTAAAGTAACTTTCCAAATAGAACTGTAATTTCCAATTACAGTCTTTCTGATTTTAAACAGTATGCTCTTTCCTCCATGTCAGAATACTTCAAACTGATAGTACACTAAAACTGGTTGGAATTTCTTTTTTTTTTTTTTAAGATTTTATTTATTTATTTTTGGGAGACAGAGAGAGAGAGAGAGAGGATGAGTAGG
The DNA here is from genome assembly GCA_002007465.1 of Ailurus styani. Taxonomy (NCBI): domain Eukaryota; kingdom Metazoa; phylum Chordata; class Mammalia; order Carnivora; family Ailuridae; genus Ailurus; species Ailurus styani. Next base: position 69,735 of record LNAC01001044.1, on the reverse strand, counting down.
GGGAGGGGAAGACTCCCCACTGAGCAGGGGGCCTAAGCCAAAGGCAGATGGTTAACCATCTGAGCCACCCAGGTGCCCTAAAAACTCTTGGAATTTCTGCCCTAGGATAGAGATCATCCTATGATGATCTAGGATAGAGATTCTAGGATAGAGATCAGTGAAAACAGTATTCCTGAATGTGACTATTTACAGAGTGTGGGCTATTAAAATATTCTCTAAAAGGCAGCATGTTTCTTAATTTTAGGAGAGAAAATATTCTAGATAGAGCTGGATACTTAGTGCTGGGAAGTATCTGGGACTAACATGACATACACACTCGAAAAAAATGTATATGTAAAAAATCAGCATATACACAAATGTAGTAAGGTCCTAAAATGTCTACTGATGTGGTAAACATTGATTCAATGTCTACTGTGTGCCGGACGCTGAAAGAAGTTCCAAGGATACAAAGCCATGATCCTTGTTCTCAGAAAACAGTATAGTGGCAAAAGTGAATCTCTGAATCATCTCCGCAGAGAAAGAAAATTACAATTTTAGATGACCAGATAATCAACTATCTTGACAGATAGTCCCTACATACCAGTTTACTATGATTACTAAAAGACTAGGAAAAAATCGCACCCTTCCAGAAAATGATTCATACCTCCTCCTTTCTCTGAGATACTCTCAGCCTATAGTTTATTTCCTAACTTGCTGAGTGAATCTAAATAATCAGAATAAAATTTCTATAATACCTGCCATTTCATTTACCCATCCCAGGTACTCCTAATATTAGACTTCATCTTATCTCCCCAAGGACATCACTATGGTAATTCATCCTCACCCAAAGTCATTAATAATTTTCTTTTTTTCTTTTATTTTTCCTGACTTAATTATTTTATTTATTTATTTATTTATTTAAGATTTTATTTATTTACTTGGCAGAGAGAGAGAGAGAGATAGTGACAGAGATAGTGACAGAGAGAGCGCAAGCAGGGGGAATGGCAGGCAGAGGGAGAGGGAGAATCAGGCTCCCCACTAAGCAGGGAGTCAGATGTGGGGCTCAATCCCACAACCCTGGGATCATGACCTGAGCTGAAGGCAGACGCTTAACTGACTGAGCCACCCAGGTGCCCCCTGATTTAATTTAGAGCAGTTTTAGGTTCACCCCAAAACTGAGATGGGTACAGAGATTTCCCAGATATTCCCTGGCTCCCACCCATGCAGTATCCCCCATTATCAACATCACTTCCCAGAATGGTACATTTGTTAAACTGTTTAACCTATGTTGACATATAATCACCCAAACTCCATAATTTATTTGAGGACTTACTCTTGGTGTTGAATATTCTATGGGTTGTGACAAATATTATAATGATGTGTATCCATTATTATAATAATTTACAGTGTTTTCTCTCATCTAAAAATCTGTGCCCTACCTATTCATCCTTTCTCCACCCTTATCCTTGGCAACAACTGACCTTTCTATGGTCTTCACAGTTTTGTCTTTTCCAGAAGTTCATATTGTTGAATTATACAGAATGAGGCCTTTTCAGATTGGCTTCTTTCGTTTAGTAATATGCATTTAAATTTTCCATTAATGAAAGGTAAGGAAAATCTACCTTATTGGGAGCATTAGAATAGAGGAATAGTTGAAAGTAATCCTGATTATTTCCTAATTTCCCACCCCTATAGTAAGGGTAGAATAATCTCATCACATGGACATTCTGCTCTTGTGAAGTATGTATCTTACAGCAGATGTGATCCTCTGAAGCAGAGATATAATTTCACTGAGGATTAAATAAATTCAGTAAATAAAATTATTTCTCTGTAGAAGTCTAGAGACCCAGTAGGAATTTACTCTCAGAACAATCAACATGTCATTTTGATCATTTCTTCTATTCCAGTCGTAAAGCTGATATTAGAATATCATTATTGTAAATGTCCCTGGTTTTATATTTCATATCCTAAGCATTTTATCTATCTTTCTAAGAAGGCACAGGACCTTGCGGGGAGTCTTTGTAAGAGTAAGGTGTTGGCTTCACAGTGGAGCTAATCTCAGGTTTGTGGACTAGTCTGCCAGGAAGGTACACCTCCTCCCTCTCTGAGACACATTTGAGGAAGAAACTTATTTAGTTCTGAGACAAGAATAAACCAACTAAACTGAGGCAAAGGAAAAGAGATCAGTCATAAATTGGTATGAGTCCTAGACGTATGTCTTGAGGAAGAAGTAAGTCATTTAAGCAGAATTGGGTCACTTCCTCTGCAAAGAGGCTCAGATTCCCAGGTCGGACTGGATCTTTGAAAATGGACTCCACTTATTTACTAAAACTTCACTTTAGAAGTGAAAACAAAGCCTGCCTGTCCTTTCTTAATTCTAGTTCTTTAATCAGGACTGAGCCTTGCTTGGGCTGTGCCTTAAAAAAGGGATTTCACTGGCCCACTTTACCAACAGGAGTCAACACTCCTAATCAGCATTTCACTTAATCTGGCTCATTAAACATTCAAGGCAATCAGAAGGTTAAATTACACAGAACAAACACCAGTGACTAGTGTACTCGTGAGGGGAGGAGGAGGTATTCCTGGAGGGCAGAGAGTGGCAGGGCTGGTAATTTTGTGAATTGTATCATTAATAAAATATATTTTATTCTATTTGATGCTGACTTTAGGAAGGTTCCTGTGTGATGATTACATTTTTAAGCAGGCAATTTTTTTTATGGCTTTACCCAAGGCTAAAGGGAAATCTAATACAAAATTCAGAAAGACTTGGCTGAAATGCCCATTAAAATTTTATTTGTGTCCTTTTAGGAGTTTTTAAGAGCTGTAAATCAAAGCTGCCCATGACAGAAAAAATGTAACTTTAACAATTGCGTAACTCATGATTGGGAGCCTATCAAAGTGTGATGGTTCTATAATTTTAATTCAGAAACACTTTAGAAGCTTTTATTTTCCTGATTAATAATATTTATTTATTTTTAAAGATTTTATTTATTTATTTGACAGAGAGAGAGAGATCACAAGTAGGCAGAGAGGCAGGCAGAGAGAGGAGGAAGCAGGCTCCCTGCTAAGCAGGGAGCCTGGTGCAGGGCTCGATCCCAGGACCCTGAGATGGTGACCTGAGCCGAAGGAAGAGGCTTTAACCCACTGAGCCACCCAGGTGACCCTGATTAATAATATTTAAAGAAAGTTTATGCTTAGGGTGAGGGAATCATCTTAATGGCAATTAGATTTTTTTAAGTTAATTGAAAGACAAATTTATATCATCTTTTTATATATTACAAAGCTAGAAGAGTGCTTTGCCATTAATTAATTATGAAGTCTTTAACCTCCATAATTATAGCTTTATGGACATCAATCCCTTCTATTTTTATAAGTGATGCAGAAAACTGTATACTCTACAACATTTGAGAGAAGATAAACTTGGCAAGATTCAGAGAAAGTCTTGCTTCTATCTCCTAGGATGCAATAGATCATAAGGATTAATTGAAAGAAAAAGGATAGAAATTGGACAGCTTCCCTATGTTTCTAGAATCAAACCTCCATAAGGAAAGTTACTATTTTAATTTCAATCAATCATCAAACAGCCACACATTGTTTTACATTTCTTAAGGCAACATTTAATGAGCTCCTTCCTGTTCTGAACACTATATGCGAAGTTGACTAAAGTAGGATCTGATCTCTGACTGGCACAGTGTAATCTATGGGGGAAATAAAAAAATATTTGTTCACAAATATCTACAATATCCCATACAAAGCAATCCAAAGGCAAAACTCAGGAAGAATCCCTGGTAGAAAGACAGACCTAAGTCAGATGCTAGTGGGGTATCTGAGGGTACAGGCTTTAGAATTAGAATACCTGGGTTCAAATATAAACTTTACCATCACCTTGTTTGGTAATTATCATCTCTTGCTTTGGTTTCCTTGCCTGGAAATCTGGGAAAAAAGAATTTTACCTAAGTGGATGGCTCTGATGATTAAGTGAGATACTGCGAGTATAGCTCTTAATCTAGAAGCTGACATATTATAAATTCTCAATACATAAAGGTTATGTTAATTATCCAACACTTAAAATTTTTTCATTATTCACACTTTAGATCTTTCATTGGTTAGAAAAATTAATATCTGGCCATAAATATATATTTATTTTAAATGTGTGAATAGGATAAACGAACATATATCCACAAATGGAACTGAGAGAGGTGAAGACAAAAAATAGATAAAGTGTGGGTGGCATATATTTAGAGGGGAAGTTCATACACTTAATTTGAAATGCCTTTTTACTAATGGGTGTGCTGAGTGTAATAGTTGGTAGTTGGAATTACAAGTCTGGAATTCACAGGAGAAGATCGGGCTGCCCCACAAATTTGGGAGACATCAGCATACAGATGCTATTTAAAGCTAGGCTACTGGATAAGATCACAAAATGGGAAGAGTGAATACAAAAGGGTAGAAGTCCAAAGAGTGAGTCCTAGATTACCTAGAAGGCAAGGAGATGAGGGAAAACCAGATGAAAAAACTGAGAAGCAGCCTGCAGTGAAGGAGAAGAAAAAATAGAGTATGATATCCTTCAAGTCAAGTAGGGGAAATACTTCCAAGAGGAAGGAGTGATTGATTATGCAAAGTATTAGTGTTACATCAAGTAAGATAACTAAGAATAATGCATCAGACCTATCAACATGGAGGGCTTACGTGAATCTGATAAGAGCAACTTCTGCAAAGTGTTACTGGCGAAAACCCTACTGGCGTGAACCCAGGGGAAATGGGAACCTAACTGACTGCAATGAGGGTGTCTCTTTAAACAAGTTTTCTTGTAAGGGGGAAGAGAGAAATGATTGCTGAAAGGGATGTTGAGTTAAGAAAATGACAGCATGTGTGACTCGGAGTGGTAATGATGCATTAAAGTGGAAAATTATGAATTATGATTTCTGGTTCCACAGGTAAGAATCTTGGTGATTGCCACTCCATCCTAACAACAAGTATAACTCTGAACAGACTGAAAAATCAACAACTCCTCTAGGACCTATAAAAGAGGAGGACACCAGATAAATTGCACCCAATATTGGAGAGACAGGCAAATACAGAGAATAACAACTCACTGAAGCAGAGACTCACACAGGAAAACCACTGTAGGAACCAGTGCCAGGGTAGAGAAACCTCAAAATGTTATTGAACAACCAGAGACTTAGTACGGACAATTCTGAGAGTTAAAAACTCTAGCAGGGACCTAGTCATAGGGAGGGACTTCAAATACTGTGAAATTTACCTACAGGAACTCAACCAGATTCCCACAGTAAGTAATAAAGAACATCCCCTCAAGCATCTGTCTGGGAGAAGAAAAGGGACCATTTTGAATGGAGCACTCTTAACAAGGTCGGCCCTCAAGAGAAACTAATTAACCAGAACCTAACCTGCTGGTGTTTTATCAGAGCCTAACTGATCTGAGATTAGGGAAATACCCAACTCCAGCCCACTCTAGCCATCCTCTCCTACTTGAGGAGAGAGACAATAAACTGAGAAACACTCAGGAAGTTCAGAGTTCAGAGTTACAGGCTCACTAAAAGACTGAGACCTATCACAGAACTATATAAAACTTCCTCTCCTCTCACACCTCACCACCATTTTGCTAAAGTCCTACTTACAGAAGTTTCTTTTGCCCAGTACATCACATCTGGCTATCAAAGAAAAAAAATACAAGACATACCCAAATGCAAACCCTCCCCCCAAAACAAACAAAACCAAAACCCCACAATTGAAGAGACAGAATAATCCTGAGAACCAGACATGGCAGGGATGTTGGAAGTATGAGATGAGGAATTTCAAACAACTATGCTAAGGGCTAGAATGGATAAAGTAGACAACATGCAAGAACAGATGGGCAATGTGTGCTGAGGTAGGTATGGAAATTCTAAGAACCAAAAAGAAATTTTTGAAATGAAAAAAATGCCATAATAGAAATTAAGAATGTCTTTAAAAGAATCAGAGCAGAGGAGAAAATCTCTGAGCTTGAAGATATCTCAATAGAAACTTCAAAAACTGGAATGCGAAAAGAACAAAGACTAAAAAACAAAACAAAAGAGAACAGAATATCCGAGGACTGTGGGACAACTACAAAAGGTGGAACATACACAGTGGGAGCATCAGAAGGAGAAGAAAGAGAAGAAGGAAGAGAAGAAATGTTTGAAATAATAATGACTGAGAAATATCCCAAATTAATGTCAGACACCAAACCAGAGATCCAGGAAGCTCAGAGAACACCAAGCAGGATAAATGTTAATGCAAAAAGCAGAGCAAAACAAAACACCACCACCAATAATAACAACAAAATCTATACCTAAATCTGTAATTTTCAAATTACACAAAACCAAAGCTAAAGAAAAAAGTCCTGAAAGAAGCTAGAGGGAAGAAAAAACACCTTACCATGGAGGAACAAAGATAAATACATCTTTCTCCTCAGAAACCGTGCAAGCGAGAAGAGAGTAGAGTAAAATAGTAAAAGTATTGAGAGGGGAAAAAAAACCAACCTAGAATTCTGTATCCTACAAAATTATCCTTTGAAAGTGAAGATTATCTCAGACAAAAAATGAGGGAATTTGTTGTCAGTAGACTTGCCTTACAAGAAATATTAAAAGTACATTATTTATTTATATAAAGTATATAAAACTTGGATCAACACAAAGAAAGGAAGGGCATCAACGAAGGATTAAGGGTAAAATAAAAAAACTTATTTTTCTTATTCTTAATTGATCTAATAGTTAAGATTTTGTTCAAAATAACACCAGTAATAATATACTCTGGGTGTGCATATGTATGCATCATATCTATATACAATTACATATATACTCATATATTAATGAAATGAATGGCAACAATGATACAAGAGGAGGAAAAAAGAATTAGGATTGTTTTTATATTACATGGTGCTCACACTACCTGTGATGTGGTATAGTATTTTATTTTATTTTATTTTACTTTTAATTTAATTTAAATTCCAGTAGAGTTAACGTATAGTGTTATATTAGTTCCAGGTGTACAATATACTGATTCAATGATTCCATATATCACCCAATCCTCATCAGGACAAATCCCCATCACCTATTTCATTATTTCACTCATCCTTCCATCCCCCTCCCCTGTGGTAACCATAGGTTTGTTCTCTGTAATTAAGAGCCTGCTTCTTGGTTTGCCTCCCCCCTTTTTTTCTGTTTTGCTCTTATGTCTTGCTTCTTAAATTCCACATATGAATGAAATCATACAGCATTTGTCTTTCTTTGACTAAGTTATTTCGCTTAGCATAATACTCTAGCTCCGTCCATGTTGTTGTGAATGGCAACATTTCATTCTTTTTTATTGCTGAATAGCATCCCATTGTCTATGTGTACCACCTCTTCTTTATCCATTCATCTGGTGGAGTATTATTGAAATTGAGTTTGAATTATTTGTAATGTATATTGTAAACTCTAAGGCAACTACTAAAAAAAACTTAAAAAAAAAAGGAACCATAACCAAAATGCTAAGAAAGGAGAGAAAATGGAAACATAAAATGTTCAATTAAAATCACAGAAGGCAGGGGCGCCTGGGTAGCTCAGTGGGTTAAAGCCTCTGCCTTTGGCTCAGGTCATGATCTCAGGGTCCTAGGATTGAGCCCTGCATCAGGCTCTCTGCTCAGCAGGGAGCCGTCTTCCTCCTCTTTCTGCCGGCCTCTCTGCCTACTTGTGATCTCTCTCTCTGTCAAATAAATAAATAAATAAATAAATAAATCTTTAAAAAAAAGATAAAATCACAGAAGGCAGAAAAAGAGGAGATAGAAACAAAGAACAGGGCAACAAACAGAAAATAGTAACAAATATAGTAGATATTAATCCAAAATATTAATAATCACTGTGAACATCAATGTTCTAAATTCACCTATTAAGACAGGGATTGTCATATAACAGTTTCAATTTTCCAATAATCCTTAATTCATATGCACCTAACAACAGAGCATCAAACTACACGTGGCAAAAACAGATAAAACTGCAAAGAGAAATAGATAAATTCACTATACTATAACTGGAGATGTCAACATTGCTCTATCAGAAATGGACAAATCCAGCAGGCAGGTACCCAGGACATAGTTGAACTCAACAACTCCAGTTAGCCCCTGGATATGACATTTATACACTACTTTATCCAACAATACACATCTTTTCCAATTCATACAGAACATTCATCAATGTAGATGTTATTGTAGGCCATAAAACACACCTTAACAAATTTAAAAGAAGAAAAATCATACAATATCTGTTCTCAAATCACAATGAAATTAAACTAGCAATCCATCACAGAAAGATAACTAAAAAATCTCCCAAAATATGTGGATTCTAAATAAGACATCGGTTAAAAAGAAATCAGAGAAATTTTAAAAATATTTTGAACTAAAGGAAACTGAAAGTACAACTTACCAAGATTTGTGCAATGTAGTGATAGCATTGCTTAGATGGAAATTTGTAGCACTGAGTGCGTATGTTAGAAAAAATATCTAAAATCAACCATTCAAGTTTCCATATTAGGAAACTATAAAAAGAGAGTCAAATTAAATTCAGAGCAAGCAGAAGAAAATAAATAATAAGAATTAATGCTGAAATTAATGAAATTAAAATTAGGAAATCGATAACAAAAATCAATGAAACTTAAAGCTTGCCTTTGAAAAGATCCCTAAGCCAATAGTCAGACTGACAAAGAAAAATAGAGGACACAAACTACTAATATCAGAAATGAAAGAGGGAACATCTGTACACATTTCATGGAAATTATCAGAAAAATGAAGAAATACTATAACAACTTTATGCCCATAAATTTAATAACTTAATTGAAATGAATACATTTCTTGAAAGATACAATTTGAAAAAACTCACACTATAAGCACTAGACAATTTAATTAGGCCCATATCTGTTAATGAAATTGAATCAACAATCAATAACCTTCCCATAGGTAAAACACTAGGCTCAGAAGGGTTTACTAGTGAATTCTACCAAATATGTAAGGACACAATTATGCCAATACTCTACAATTTCTTTCAGAGCATAGAAACAGAGGAAATACTTCCTAACTGATTCTATGAGGCCAGTATTATTCTACTACAAAGAAAACTACAAACCAATATCTTTGATGAATACAGATATGAAAAACCTCAACAAAGTACTACTGAAATATTAAATCCAACATTATGGAAAAAGAATTACACAATGTGACCAAATTATTCTCATGACCAGCTTTATCTCAAAATGCAAGGCTGGTTCATCATTCAAAAAACAATGTAATCCATCACATCAACAGGTTATAGAAGAAAACTCACATGATTATATCAATAGATTTGGAAAAGTATTTGATAAAATTCAACACCCATTGATAATAAAACTTCTCTGCAATCTAACAATAGATGGGAACTTTCTTAACTTGATAAAGAATATCTACAAAAATCCTACAGCAAACATCATGGTTAATGGTGAGAAACTCAAACTTCCACTAACATCAGATATAAGATAAGGTAAGGATATCCCTTCTTACCACTCCTTTTCAACATGTTACTAGAAGTTCTTGCCAGTGTAATAAGGCAATAAAAGAAAATAAAAAGGATACAAATCTGAAGAGCAGAAGTAAAAAAAAAAATCCTTGTTTATAAATGACATAATCATTTATTTAGAAAATCTGAAAGAATTGACAAAGAAAAACCAAAAAAACCTCCCAGAACTGATAAAAAATTTCAGCAAGGTCACAGACTAAAAAATTAATATACAAAAGTCAATTGCATTCAATATACCACCAATTAACAACTGAATGCTAAAATTGAAAACATGTTATCACTGGGGTACTTGGGTGACTCAGTCAGTTAAGCATCCGACTCTTGGTTTCAGCTCAGGTCATGATGTCAGGGTTGTGAGACTGAGCCCTGCACCTGGTTCCACACTCATCAGGGAGTTTGCTTGAAAATTCTCTCCCTCTGGACCTCCCCCGACTCTCTCTCTCTCTCAAATAAATAAATAAATCTAAAAAAATTGATACCATTTATATTAGCATTCAAAAATTAAATTCTTATGTGTAAATCTAACAGAATATGTACAAGATCTGTATGAGGAGAACTACAACACTATAATAAATGAAATCAAAGAAAAGCTTAATAAATGGAGGATATTCCATGTTTATGAATGGGAATACCCTAATTATAAGGATGTTTTTTCTTCCTATCTTGATCTATATATTCAATACAATCTTAATCAAAATTTCATCCAGTTACTTGTAGATATTGATCAACTTATTCTAAAGTTTATATGGAGTGGCAAAAGACCCAGGATAGCCTACAAAATATTGAAGGAGAAGAACAAAGTTGGAAGATCTTTGAAAATGGAGCAAAGGCACTACTATGGAGCAAAGATAGACTTTTGAACGAATGGTTCTGGAACAACTAGATATCCACACACAGAACAAAAACAAAATAAAAACAAAAGTGAACTCAGACCTTACATTCTTTACAAAATTAACTCAAAATGGATCACAAACCTATGTGTGAAATGCAAAACTATAAAACTCATGGAATGTAACAGGCAAAAACCTAGATGATCTTGGATATAGCAATGGCTTTTTAGACACAACACAAAAGGCACAATCCATGAAAGAAAGAATGGATGAGCTGGACATCATTAAAATGAAAAACTCCTGCTCTGTGAAAGTGTCAAGAGAATGAGAAGATGTGCCACAGACCAGGCAAAAATATTTGCAAAACACACATCTGATAAAGGATTGTTATACAAAAATATATGAAGAATTCTTAAAACTGCACAATAAGAAAGCAAAAAAAAATTTGACTAAAATTTGGACCAAAGTCCTTAACAAATACCTCATCACAGAATATATACAGATGCTAAATAAGCATATAAACAATGCTCCATATCACATGCCATCAGGAAATGCAAATTGAAACAATAAGCTACCACTACACACCTATTAGAATGGTCAAAATCTGGAACACTGAGAACACCAAATGTCTGTGAAGATGTGGAACAACAGAACTACCGTATATTGCTGCTGGGATGCACAATGGTACAACTACTTTGAGAGACAGTGGGATATTTTCTTATGAAACTAATCATTCACTTACTATAAGATCCAGCACTCACATTCCTTGGTATTTACCTAAAGATGTTGAAAACTTAGGTCCACGCAAAAAACTACACATGGGTGTTTATAGCAACTTTATTCATAATTGCCTAAACTTAGAATCAACAAAGATGTCCTTCAATAGGTGAATGGATAGGGACTGCTGGTTGGCTAAGTTGGCTAAGTGTCTGCTTTTGGCTCAGGTCATGATCCCAGAGTCCTGGGATCAAGTACCACATTCAGGCTCCTTGCTCAGCGGGGAGCCTGCTTCTCACTCTGCCTGTGCTCTCTCTCTCTGACAAATAAAAATCTTAAAAAAAAAAAAATAGACGAATGAGTAAATACATGGTGGTGCATCCAGACAATGAACTATTATTCAGTGCCTAACAAAATGAGCTATCAAGCCATGAAAAAACATGGAGGAAACTTATACGCATATTACAAGTAAAAGGAGCCAATCTAAAAAGGTTATATACTATTTAATTTTAACCATATGACATTCTGTAAATGGTGAAACTACTGAAACAAAGGGTCATTGGTAAATAGATCAGTGTTTGCCAGGGGTTGAGGAGAGGCAGGGATGAAGAGGAGGAGCTCAGAGGATTTCTAGAGCAGTGAAAATATTCTGCATATCATTATGGTGGCTACTTGATATATACATTCTTTGAAACTACAGAATATTGAGGCACCAAGAGTAAATTGTAATGCAAACTATGGACTGTTGGTGACAATAATGTGTCAGTATAATTTCATCGGTTGTAACTAGAGCACCACTCTGGTGAGTGATGTTGATAATGTGGGAGGCTGTGCATCTGTTGGGGCAGGGGGTAAATCTATACCTTCACATTAATTTTTTGGTGAAACTTAAACTGCTCTAAAAAAATAAAGTCTTATAAAAAATAAAAGAGGAGAGGTTAGAAATAAATGGAAAAAATATACAATGTTACCAATAAATATAAGACAGCTGGAGTGGCTATATTAATATCAAGTAAGGCAGATGTCAAGTTAAAGAGTATTAAAGAAGAAGAGAATTTCATAGTGATGAATATGTCATTTTTTCAGCCATATACATACATACCAATCATAAGTATGTATATACTTAAAACTAATAATAGTTTTAAAATACATGCTGTGACTACCGACTGAACTGAAAGGAATGATATTAAAATCTATACATTCAGTTGGAAATTTTACCCCTCTCTAAGTAATTGATAGAACAACCAGGCAAAGAATTAGTATGCCCATAAATCCTCTGAACAACACTATATACATCCTTGAACTTGAATTTATGGAACACTATACAAGAAAACATATTCAAGTGTACTTTGTACATTCACCAAAATATACCATACTCTGGGTTATAAAAAAGTTTTGATATGGAAAAAGCTTTCAGTGTTTCAGTATGGCTAAAAGACTGAAATTTTATAGACAATGTCCTCTGTTCATAATGAAATTAAATTATAAATTAGTAATAATATCTATATAACCCCAATGGGCCAAAGAATAAATCAATCGCAGAGATATTAGAAATTACTTTTTATCTAATGATAATGAAAAGATAAAAGATCAAAATGAGTGGAATTACGTGTAAATTTGATAGCATTAAGTGCTTATATTTGAAAACAGAAAAGGCCTAATATCAATGATCCATAGGTACACCTTGAGAAGCTAGAAGAGCAAGGTAAATATAATTAGAAACAAGGAAGTAATGAAGATTAAAGCAGGTATCCATTAAATAGAAAACAAAAATATAATAGAAAAAATATAAAGCTAAAGAGTTGTTTTTTTGAAGGTATTAATGGAATTGATATATCCCTAGGTAGACTGGTGTGTGTGTGTGTGTGTGTGTGTGTGTGTGTGTGTGTGTGTGTGTGTGTGTGTGTGACAGAGACAGAAAGAGAGACATAAGTTACCAATGAAATATAGTATAGCAGAACAGATACACAGATATTAAATGGTACTAAGGGAATGTTATGAATGATTTTATGCCACTAAATCTGACAACTCAGACAAAATGGGTAAATCCCTTGAAATTTAAAACCTACCAAAAATGGTACAAGATGAAACAAAATCTGAAGAGTCATATACCTCTTGAAATAATTCAAATTTTATCAAAAATTGTTCCACAAAAATAATTCCAGGTCCAGATTGTTTCAGTGATGAATTTTACTAAACATTTAAGAATGCAATACTATCAATCTTTCACAAATATTATGAGAAAGTAGAGGAGGAAACACCAAGTTCTTTTATCAGGCCAGCCAAATACTGATATCAAAGCCTGCCAAAGACTTTCCAAAAATAAACATGTTACATGCAAATATTCTTCATGAACATAGACACCAAACTTTAAGAAATATATTTGCAAATAAAATCCAGCAATACATAAAATGACAACATATTATGAGCAAACAGGGCTTATTTTCAGAAAAGCAAAATTGGTTTAACATTCAACAAACAATCAATATGTAATATGACATATTAATAGGATAAAAAATCATACCACCATCTTATTAGATGCAGAATGGTATCTAGCACAATCCAAAACTTATCCCAGTAAAAACTTTCAGCAAACCTGGAATAAGAGAAACCTTCCTCATTCTGACACAGGGCATCTACAAAAAGGCCTACAACATCAGGATAAGGATAAAACACTGAGCACATTATCTCCATGATGTCCAATCCCACTAATTTTATTCTGCATTGAACTGGCTGACTGAGTCAATGAAATAGGGTAAGCTAGGAAAATCAAAGACATCTATTAGAAAGAAAAAATTTTGCTTTATTCTCAGATGACTTCATCATCTACCCCCCCCAAAAAACCCCCAAACAATCTACAAAAACTACTATAAATAAATTTGTTAAAGTCAGAAGATAAAATGTCAATATACAAAAGTCAATTGTATTTATATATGCTAGTAACAAACCTTGAAATTAATTCAAAAAATAGTGTTTAAAATAACATAAAAACCCAACATACTTAAGAATACATTTAAAAGTGTAGTGCAAGACTCTTACACAAAAAGCTACAAAACATTACTCAATGTAATTAAATGGACTTAGATACCAACATCATTTTCACAGAACTAAAACAAACAATCCTAAAATTTTTATGGAGACACAAAAGACCTCTAATGGCCAAAGCAATCTTGAAAAAGAAAAATAAAACTGGATATATCATAATTCTAGATTTCAAGTTATATCATAAAGCAATATTAATTAAAACAGTATGGTACTGGCATAAAAACAGATAAAATAGATCAATGGAAAAGAACATAAAACCTGGAAATAAACCCACAATTCTATGGTCAATTAATCTTCAGCAAAACAGGAAAGGATACACAATGGGAAAAAGACAGTCTCTTCAACAATAGTATTGGTAAAAACTGGACAACCACATGCAAAAGAATTAAACTGGTCCACTTTATTTCACCATATATAAATATAAGCTCAAAATAGATTAAAGACCTAAATGTGAGACTTGAAACCGTAAGAGTCCTTAAAGAGAGCACAGGCAGTAACCTCTTTGACATTGGCCATAGCAACATTTTTCTAGATAATTCCCCTGAGGCAAGGGAAACAAAAGCATAAGCAAACTATTGGAACTACCTTAAGATAAAAAGCTTATACACAGCAAAGGAAAAAATCAACAAAACTATAAGGCAACCTACAGAATGGGAGAAGATATTTGCAAAAGACATACCTGATAAATTGTTAGTATCCAAAATATATAAAGAACCTATAAAATTCAAACCCCCAAAACCAAATAATCCAATTAAAAATGGACAGAAGACACGAATAGATATTTCTCCAAAGAAGACATCCAGATGGCCAACAGACACACGAAAAGATGCTCATCATCAGGGAAATGCAAATCAAAACTGCAATGAGCTATCCCCTCACACCTGTCAGAATGGTGAAAATCAACAACACAAGAAACAACAGGTGTTGACAAGGATGTGCAGAAAAAGGAACACTTGTGCATTGTTGATGGGAATGCAAACTGGTACAGCCAGCATGGAAAAGAGTATAGAGGTTCCTCAAAAAGTTAAAAACATATACACAATACTATGATCCAATATTACTGATTATTTACCCAAAGACTACAAAAATATAAGTTCAAAGGGATATATGCACCCTGATGTTTAGAGCAGCATGATCTACAATAGCCAAATTATGGAAATAGCCCAAGTGTCCACTTGGATACTTGGCTGAATGGATAAAGAAGTGGTGTGTGTGTGTGTGTGTGTGTGTGAGTGTGTGTTTGACTATTATTCAGCCATCAAAAAGAATGAAATCTTGCCATTTGCACAACATGGATGGAGCTAGAGAGTATAATGCCAAGTGAAACAAGTCAGAGAAAGACAAACATACCATTTTACTCATATGCAGAATTTAAGAAACAAAACAAAAGAGCAAAGGGAAAAAGAGAGAGAGAGAAAGAGAGAGAGGCAAACCCAGAAACAGATTCTCAAAGTATAGAGAACAAACCGATGTTTACCAGACGGAGGTGGGCAGGGGGTTGGGTGAAATAGGCAATGGGGATTAGAGCACACTTACCGTCATGAAAACATAAAATGATAAAAACCTAGACTTATGTAAATGGAGAAATATACATATTTAGCGATTGGAAGACTTAATCATTCAAAGATGTCACTTCTTACCAAATTCATCTATAGATTAAATGACATCCTTTTGAACCATTTCCCAGAGCTATTCAGCACCAAAATCCGATTCCCTGGAAGCAAATATTGACATCTCCCAGGATACTAGTTTGAGAAATGCATTAATACTATGAACATCACGGATATATCTCTATAAGAAGAGTTTGAAAACAGGGAAAACAGAATTCGCCACAAGGGGGTAATCTGACAGAGGAGAACGCGGGGGGCTGGGGGGTGGGTGGAGAAAGTCGCTAAGGAGAAGCCGGGAGAACAAACATGACTGTCGGCTTCCAAAGTTCACCTAATATTAGACGTAGACTCTGTTGCATCTTTTTCTCTTTTCTTTGTTTTTTTTCCAGTCTAGTTTGGGGGAGGCGGAACTCAGTATCTTTGCTCCAAGCACTCTCTAATTTCTGTGATGTGTGATCTTATATGGTCCATAAATCTCCCTAGGGCACAAGTCATGCCCACTTTAGTCACCAATATATTAGCCAGTGTTAGGCACAGTAACTACACGGTAGAAGCTTAACTCATTTCTTCATTCCGTCAGCCATTTGTTCCTCTAATATTTCATGAGTGCTCACCGTGCGTCAGGCACAATTTTAGGTACCGGAGTAATAGCAGTGAGCAAAATAAAGCGCAGCTTTCCTAGATCTTTATTTTTTTTAATAAAGATTTTATTTACTTATTTGATACACACACAGAGATCACAAGTAGTCAGAGAGGCAGAGAAAGAGAGAGGGGGAAGCAGACTCCCTCCTGAGCCCGATGCAGGGCTCGGTCCCAGGACCTCCCAGGACCCTGAGATCATGAACTGAGCCGAAGGCAAAGGCTTTAACCCACTGAGCCACCCAGGCGCCCCTTTCCCAGATCTTTAAATATTCCTCAGCTTAAAGAATGAGGGAAAGAGAAAAATACCTCCTGCTAGTAAACCTTTCCATTTTTTCTAGTTTCCATGCCTCCCATTTCATCGGGGTTTCCTAACAATGACGCGGAGCAGAGGGCGTGCGGTCCTGTTTCTGTTCTGTAGATGAGGAACCTAAGGCTCAGAGAGACAGGGAGCAGCTAAGAATCCCGCAATGATGAAGCAAGGACATGCATGCAGGTCTCCAGAGAGGAACTCTCGCTTTCGTTCTTCTTCCTTTAAAATGGTCCAGAAAAAGGATGAAAATGGATGAGCCCCACAATTTAGGATTTATGAAGCCTGCCACCCTCTTCGTCCGAGCATAGGAAAGCTGGGAGCGTGAAGTACTTGCTTATTGTTCCGCAGGCAGCAGCTGGGGCCGCTAAGGCGGTGATGCTTTGTTACCAGCAGAAAGAAGCATGGCTGCTTTGACAGACGTTTTCTCTTGCGGCTTGCGGAGGATCAGACATTCATCATGCGCTGTTATTTATTTATCGTATCTGCGACATGGCCCTCAATAGCACAAATGTGAAAAAGCGGCTTCCCTTTCCCCCGGGAAGGCCAAGGCTGATGAGTCAGTAATTAAAAAGCGCCTCAGCAGCTGACACTCGCGTCTCCCTGAAAAGCTGCAAAAGGGCAGGGGGAAACAAAAAGTTCTTAGGAAGTCAAAGCAAACTTCGTCAGGGCAGGAGGAGCTGTGGGCAACCAGGAGGGAGAAAGACTGAGGGGCTGCGGTGGACCAGTAGCCTACCGGGAGTCAGCCTTGCAAGAGATTCCATCGGCCAGCAAGTCTGATGTGAGCCAGGGTCTGCAACCTCCGAAGTGCGAGGACTTGACGCCAGAAGGGCGTTTCGCCCTTGAAGAGGACGCAAAGTTCACCTCCACAACTTGAGTTAAAAGATAAAACTGTAAGAGAAGTTTCTGAGACCCACTTAAAAAAAAAAAAGATAAAGGGAACAGAAAGATAGATGACTTCACTTGAAAATCTGCAATAAACAACACTGAAACCCAGAAACGATAAACTTTCATTTCCACTGGACACAAGAGGAGGGAGAAAAAAGGCTATGTTGAAGCTGAGTAGTGTTAAAGTAGTCCAAAAATAGCTAAAAAATTTCATTGCTGGTGTTGTTAAATAGCAGCAGACAACCTGGAATTAAAGTACGATTTTTTTTTTCCCCCTCCGAGAAAGGATCTGATCCTCAGCAGGGAGAGCTTGTGTGGATACAGGCCTTAATATTGGCTAGAGGCGGAGGGCAGTGGGTGTGGGCTCCTCCAAAGCCCTAGATCCTGTTTTCATTCTTCTAGTTCCCAAGGAGGCTGGTGCTCACTGGGAAGTGTCAGCCTTGTTGACTTCACTTCTGCAGACCTCCAGATGCCAGTAAGTGGTGCTGAGTTAATTTAAAAAATATCTTTATATGGCTTTTTGTCCTCCCCTTCTAGTTACTGAGGAGAATTCCCAGAAGAATACAGGTAATCTTTAAAAAGCATGTTTTCTCCAGTTCTATTTTTCCTATTTTTCTTTCTAAGTCTTCATAAATGTCTTGTCTGTAGTTTTAAGTATTTGAAGCATTAGTTTAGATAAAGAGAAGAAAAAATTCCAAGGTTCATAAAAGGTTTCAATAAAGCAGTATAAATTTAAAAGAATGATTTGAACTTACTATTTTCCCCATAGCATTGGCCTTAAACATCTTCTATCTACCGTTTGCAGGGGGACGACCGTGAGGGAGAGGAGAAAAAACCACGCTAAGGATGATAAAGTTATTAAACCTATCATAGTTAAGTGAGTGACTCTTGATTTGGGCTCAGGCCATGATCTCAGGGTCCTGAGATCAAGTCCTATGTCCAGCTCTGGGCTCAGCAGGGAGTCTGCTTGAGGATTCTCTGTCCCTCCTCCTGCCCCTCTAAAATAAATAACTAAATCTTAAACCTACCCCAGGTTGGGCAAGGGGGCGTCCTTGGTGAAAACCTGCCTTAATGGCCTTCAGAATTATAGTGCAAAGGGTGGAAGTGTAAACCAGGGGCACTCAAGAGCCAACCTCAGCAGAATACATGGCCAGAGACCCACACGTGTCCTGACTGCAGGGTACTGGAGAGTCTCTGTATTTGCGACTGCTTCTCTAACCTCTTCCGTTGCCTTCAATTTCATTATTAGCACCTTTGCTCTTTGACTTAAGGGTTTGTTTCATTGTGATGTTTCTGGGGGTCGCAGTGTAAGCCTTTATATACAGGAAACAGTAGATCAGATACATTCATGATAGCTTATTTGGCTAAGGGGTGAAAGTGTGAGGAGGGCAGAACATGAGACATCGGAGACACAGATAAAACCAAAGTAGAACAAAAAGTACATAGTGGAAGTGATTTTTGAAATCCATATTATTATATCCCACCAGGACAGAGTGAAATTCTCTCTGCTGTGATTTTCATCTAGTTCATACTTTGAGTTTGAAACCACAGTGAAGAGGAGAGATGTCAAAAGCCTAGAGATTAGCAAATGATGCCTCTGGTTTCAAAAAAGAAGACAAATTTCAGCAACTAATAGGCTACTGAACAGTGGCAATAACAAGCTGATTCATTTTGTGCAGTTTTATTGAGATATAATTTGCAAACCACATAATCCACCCAAAGTATACAACTCAATGACTTTTGGTATATTTATAAAGTTGTGCATCCATCACCACAATGAGTTTTATGTTTCATTATCTCAGGAAGAAACCTCACACCATATCACTTAGCTTTGCACCTCATGTCCCCAGTCCCATGGCCCCAGGCAAACCCTAGTCTATTCTCTGTCTCCATAGATTCACCTACTCTAAACATTTCAGATAAATGGCATTTAAACTGCTTCTCAATGATCATTATTTCATGCCTTTTTTTTTAGAGGGAGGAAGAAGAGAGAGAGGGAGAAAGAGAGAGGAGGGGCAGAGGGAGAGAGAGATCTCAAGCAGGCTCCATGCTAGGTGTGGAGCCCTATAAGGGCCTTGATCCACAAACCCAAGATCATGACTTGAGACAAAAATCAAAAGTTGTACTAAACTGACTGAGTCACCCAAGCACCCCTCATCATTCAATTTTTAAGAACAAATCTTGCCACAGCATATTGACTTCCTTATTGATTAAATCATTATAATCTCCCTTAAAAATGTCATACAGAAGATACATGCATCAACAAGGATATTACTTTCCTGGGGGTGGGGAAACCTTTAAAATACTGGAGCAAACCAAAAAACTAGTCAACATAAGAAATTGAAAGGGGATGGGTGGTGGTATAAAAAAACTCAACAACCAATTATGAACAAAGTTAACAGTCACTAAAATGTTTATAAAATAGAGTGAACATCTATATTCTTTATTTTTTAAATTTAAATTCCATCAGCCAACATATAGTACATCATTGGTTTCAGATGTAGTGTTCAATAATTCATCAGTTGCAGATAATACCCAGCGCTCATCACATCACGTGCCCTCCTTAATGCCCATCACCCAGTTACCCCATCCCCCCACCCACCTCCCCTCCAGCAACCCTCAGTTTGTTTCCTAGAGTTAAGAGTCTCTCATGGTTTTTCTCCCATTCTGATGGCTTCCCATTCAGTTTTCCCTCCCTTATCCTATGATCCTCTGCACTATTTCTTATATTCCACATGAGTGAAATCATATAATTGTCTTTCTCTGATTGACTTATTTCGCTCAGCATAATGCTCTCCAATTTCATCCATGTTGATGTAAACTATAAGTATGCATCCTTTCTGATGGCTGAGAAATGTTCCATTGTGGATATATAAAGAAATATATGATGAAACACATTATTATTAATAAAATTTGAATCTAAATTTCTAGCTCATAACAACAAAACTGATAAAGGAGGAGAAACAGAGAAGAAAACAAAGAAAGTTAGGTACTTTCTCATCTCAGTACAAGGATGAAGACACCATGATAAGAGAAAAGAGGAGGTTCAATGTGTTTTGTAAAAACTTCAAGGCTTCTGTAGGTAAAGGAGATTAAGAGCACACTTATCTTGATGAGCACTGAGTGTTGTATAGAATTGCCGAATCACTACATTGCACAGTGGAAATGAATGTAACACTGTAATGTTAACTATACTGGAATTATCGAAAAACAATTTCAAGTCTTCTAGAAATAAAAAGTAAATATAGTCTAGAGAGAGGACAAAAGTCAAAGAAAAATGAAACCTTTAAAAGTGGTAGAGAAATGGAGATGCTACAGAAGTTTAACCAAATGGTTCCCATCTCTTGTCACCAGGCCCACTTCACATTATTCACAGCTCATGTCAAGGTTCACTTCTTTCCACAGGGGTACCTAAAGTAGGCACAGACTTTATCTCCGCATTGAGATAAATCCCCTTAAACCGTGCTTCCCATACTTCTCTCAATTTCCACATTAACATTAATTCCACATTATTAACATATAACAATTTAATGGGCCCTCCAAGGAGTGCAGAGAATATATCTATCCTGCTCATAGATGTATTGTATATAACAGACTTCTTATAAATACATGTTAAATGATTGACTAATGGATGCATGCTTGATCACAAATACAGAATGAACCAGCAAGATTTCAGAAGATTATAACAATTCATGCATTACATGGAATATATAAGAGTCTATTAGAAGTCACAATGCTCATGATGAAATATTAAATGAAAATGCAATCCAACAATTGCAGTTTGTACTGCTAATACCCATGGAGAGAGCCAACAGTGCATGAGAAAAAGGAGAGAAAGGGTGGGGAAGGAGAGGTTGGAAGGAATTCTAGTTAACATTGATCATTTTTGGAAAGTTACATATGACTTTTTTTTCTCACAAAATTCTCTTTTCTTAAAAAAAGTTTCTTTTAGTATATTGGAAGGATTCATTTTGTTTTGTTTGTTCTATCAATTATCTTTTTTATTTTTACATTTCATAGCACCCTTAATCCCCTTTTGTTCTGACCTTCCATTTTAATTCATCAGTTTAGAATGATTCTTTTTTTATTCCAATTTGTGAACTTATTTTATTTTTCCCATTTTTCACTCCATTTAAAAAATTCATTTTAAAAGTGGAATTCTTTGTGCTTCATGAGATCATATTTACATGCTTTTCCTTTGCCTTTTCCCTCATCTTTGCTTTGGTCTTACATCTAAAATTAAATATACTGATTGCTAACTGTCCATACTTTTGCCAAAAATTTCACATTATCTTTTGGTTGGATGAAGATCATCCCCTGGTAGTTTCCTCCAGAAAGACTCCTGAGAAGAGTCTGAATTATTTCAGGTATAAATCATTGTCTGTGGCCTTGACAGTTAACCGTATATTACTTGGATAGAATACCCTTTAAATCACACTTCCTTTCCCTTGAGTTTCTTAAAAATGTTGTTCCACTATGGCCTTGCTTTGTATGTTGAGTTTGAGAGGTCTGATTACAGTATTATTTTCTTACTTTGATCTTTTAGTATGTAAATCCTGAGAATTTTTGCCTTTAACTTTAAATTGTAATAGTTTTACTAGGGTGTGCCATGGAGTTCAGAATTTCAAATCAATTATTCCAGGAACGCATTGGATCTTTCTAATATGTAGATGCAGGTCTTTTTTTATTTTAAGAAAATTTTCTTTGATTAGAGTTTTTTTTCTGATTCTTATGTATAATTACATATATTTACATATGTAAGATTCAATCATTTTTTAAAGTTCTTATTTAAATTCCAGGTAATTAACATATATTAGTTTCAGGTATACTATCTCGTGATTCAACAATTCCATACATAGATCCAGTACTCATCACCTCAAGTGCACTCTTTAATCCCCATCACCTAGTTAACCTATCCCCCTACCCGCTTCCCTTCTGGTAACCATCAGTTTGCTTTCTATAGTGAAGAGTGTTTCTTGGTCTCTCTCTCTCTCTCTCTTTTACCCTTTGCTCATTTGTTTTGTTTCTTAAACCTCACACATTCGTGAACCATATGGTATTTGTCTTTCTCTGAGTTATTTTGCTTAGCATAGCACTCTCCAGCTCCATGCATGTCATTGTAAATGCCAAGATTTCATTCTTTTTATGGCTGAGTAATATTCCATTGTATATATACACCATCTCTGCTCTATTTATTCATCAATCAGTGGACACAGGCCATTTCTATAATTTGGCTATTGTAAATAATGCTGCCCAAAACATCAGGGTGCATGTGTACCTTTGAATTAGTGTTTTTGTATTCTTTGGGTAAATACCTAGTAGAGTGATTGCTGGATTGTAGGCTAGTGACATTTTTAACTTTTTGAGGAACCTCCATACTGTTTTCCAGAGTGGCTGCTCCAAGTGTACATTCCATCCAACAGTGCAAGACGGTTTCCCTTTTCCCACATCCTTGCCAACACTTGTTGTTTCTTGTGTTGTGTTGTTGGTTTTTGCCATTCTGACAGGTGTAAGGTGATATCTCATTGCAGTTTTGATTTGTATTTTCCTGACAATGAGTGATATTGAGCATCTTTTCACGTATCTGTTGGCCATCTGTATGCATTCTTTGGAAAAATATATTCATGTCTTCTGCCCATTTTTGGAATATCCCTTTTTGGGGTGTTGGGAGAAGATCATTGTAATTGACATATCTGATAAAGGGTTAGTATCCAAAATGTATAAAGAACTTATATAACTCAACACCCCCAAAATGAATAATCCAATCAACCATTTTAAATGTAGAGTTTAATGATTTTTGACAATGTATACACTTGTATAAACCATGTAACAAATGTCACAATCAAGATATAAGACTTTCTCATGACTCAGGGAAGTTCCTTTGTGGCCACCTTTGGTCAATTCCTTCCCCCCAACAAAAGTGCAATGTCTCAAACTCCACTCTTTGGCTTAATTAGCATTTCCCTGATGACTAATGATGTTGAACACTTTTTCATGTAATTATTTGCTACTCATATAACTTGTTTTGTGAGGTTTCTGTTCAAATCGTTTGGCAGTTTTTGGGAGTTATTTGTCTTCATGTTATTGAGTTGCAGGGCTTTTTGTATCTTCTGCATACAACTCCTTTATCATATATATACATAGTGAATATTTTTCTTTCAATCTGTTCAGCCTACTAATTTCCTTATGTGTATCTTTTGAAAATTGGGCATTTAAAAATCTGACTAAATCTACTTTATCTATTTTTTTATTTTTTGCTTCCTGTTCCCTAGGTCTTGTCTAAGGAATCTGAATCCTGCCTCACCCAAGATCATAAGGTTGACTTCTATGCTTTCTTCTAGAATTGTTATAGTTTTAATTTTTACAATAAGCCCATGAATTATTTACACATTATTTTGAATTAATTTTGTGTATGATGTGAGGTAAAGCTTGAGGTCCATCTTTTCAATGGATAGATATCCAGGCCTGCAAGCACCATTGGCTGAAAAATTAATACTTTCCCTTATGGAATTACCTTTGTACCTTTGTCAGAAACCAATTCCTCATAAATGTTTAGGTCTGCTTCTGAATCCTCTTTTCTGTTCCACTGAGGTAAACATCATTTTTTACTTTACTCTGTTTTACTTTAGTCTAAGTCTCAAAGTCAAGTGAAGTCCACCAATCAGCTGTTACTTCTCACCTAGTGATTTTTAACTTTCTATTAACTGTATTTTTCAGTTATATAATATGCATTTTCATAAAAATTTTTATTTCTCTATTGATATTCCTTATCTGTTCACTCACTTTTATCATTTCCCTCCTAATTCTTTGAATATTTTTCTTTTTTTTTTTAAAGATTTTATTTATTTATTTCACAGAAGGAGAGAGATCACAAGGAGGTAGAGAGGCAGGCAGAGAGAGAGGGGGAAGCAGGCTCCCTGCTGAGCAGAGAGCCCGATGCGGGCCTCGATCCCAGGACCCCGAGATCATGACCTGAGCCGAAAGCAGAGGCTTTAACCCACTGAGCCACCCAGGCGCCCGAATATTTTTCTTTTAATTCTTTCAACACATTTATAAATAATGCTTTGAAGTCTGTCTGCTCTAACAAAGAGCTGCTCCTACCCAGGTTACGTTTTAACTACTTGCCCTTTTTTCTGTATATGTTTATTTATTCATTTATTCTTTTAGATTCCAATTATGAGTGAAACCATATGGCATTTGTATTTGTCAGTCTGGCTTATTCCATTAATATAATATCTTCGAGGTCCATCCACTGTGCCACAAATGGCAAGATCTCTTGTTCTTTATGGTGGTGTAATATTCCATTGTGTGTGTGTGTGTGTGTGTGTGTGTGTGTTTACCTATATCTATATATATCTCACAAGATCATTCTTATCCATTCATCTAACAATGAACATTTAGGTTACTTCCATATCTTAATTACTGTAAATAATGCTGGAATAAACACAGGAATACAAGTATCTTTTGGAATTAATGTTTTCATTTTCTTTGGATAAATACCCAATGGTGTAATTACTGGATCATGTGATATTCCCATTTTCAATTTTTTGAGGAATTTCTATACTGTTTTCCTCAGTGGTTGCACCAATTTACATTCCTACCAACAGTGCATGAGGGTTCCCTTTTCTTCATATACTCTCCAACACTTGCTATTTCTTGTCTTTTTGATACTAGCCCTCTTCTGACTGGTGTGAGATAATATGTCATTGTAGTTCTGACTTGCATTCCCCTGATGATTAGCAATGTTGAACATCT
The DNA here is from genome assembly GCA_002007465.1 of Ailurus styani. NCBI lineage: Eukaryota > Metazoa > Chordata > Mammalia > Carnivora > Ailuridae > Ailurus > Ailurus styani. Next base: position 44,399 of record LNAC01001044.1, on the reverse strand, counting down.
TTTCATGTGTCTGTTGGCTGTCTGTACATCTTCTTTGAAAAAATGCCTATTCAGGTCTTTTGCCCATTTTTAAATTGGATTGTTTATTTTTTTGGTGTGGAGTTGCATAAGTTCCTTCTATATTTTGAATATTAACCTCTTATTGATTATATCATTTGCAAATATCTTCTCCCATTCAGCAGGTTGCCTTTTTGTTTTGCTGATAGTTTCCTTCACTGTGCAAAAGCTTTTAAATCTGATGCAGTTTCAATAATTTATTTTTGTTTTTTGTTCCATTGTGTGAGGAGATATATTTAGAAACATGTTTCTGTGGTTGATGTCAGAGAAATTACTGCCTGTGTTCTCTTCTAAATTTTTATGATTTTGGGTCACCCACCTAGGTCTTTAGCCCATTTTGACTTTATTTTTCTGTATGGTGTTAGAAAATAGTCCAGTTTCATTCTTTTTCATGTCACTGTTCAGTTTTCCCAGCATCATTTATTACAGAAATTGTCTTTTCCCCATTTTATATTCTTGCCTTCTTTTGTCATAGATTAATTAACTGTGTAAGTGTGGGTTTATTTCTGGGCTCTTTGTTCTATTCCACTGATCTATCTTTCTATTTTTGTGTTAGTACCATACTGTTTTGGTTTCTGTGGCTTTGCAGTGTATCCTGAAATATGGAATTGTGATACCTCCAAGCTTTGTTGTTGTTTCTCAAAATTGCTTTGGCCACAAATCTATACAAATCTTAATATTATTTGTTTTAGTTCTGTGAGAAATTCTGTTGGTATTTTGATTAGGGTTGCACTGAATGTGTAGATTGCTTTGGGTGGTATAGATATTTTAATAATATTAATTCTTCCAATCCATGAGCAAGGAATATCTTTACATTTGTTTGTGTCATCTTTAATTTCTTTCATCAATGTTTTGTAGTTTTTTGAGTATAGGTCTTTTACTTCCTTAGTTAAGTTTATTCCTAGGTATTTTATTCTTTTTGGTGTCATTGTAAATGGAGCTTTTCTTAATTTTTCTTTCTGCTACTTCATTTTTAGTATATAGAATCAATTTCTCAGTATTTTGTATCCTGCAACTTTACTGAATTCATTATTACTTCTAATAGTTTTTTGGTGAGTCTTTAGGGTTTTCTAGGTGTAGCTTGTCATCTACACAAAGTGACAGTTTAACTTTTTCCTTACCTATATGGATGCCTCTTATTTCTTTTTCTTGTCTGATTGTGTGGCTAGGATGAAGTTACTTTTTTTAAATGGGTATCTTTTATGTTGGTGGTAGTGGTGGAAGGAAAGAATTCATATATTTTTTTTATTTCAAGAGCTCTATTTTTTTTCTCATTATTCTTTCTTTGCCTTCAGTTTTAGTTTAAAAGGATGTCTTCTCCTCTCTACTTACCTGCTTCTCCCCCAGAAATGTTCTCTGTCCAAGACTGCTACCTCAGGACCTATGTATTTTCAAATCTTTTGCCACATCTAGTACTTTCACCTATCAGGTTTTAGATCTGTGTTCAGTATTGGGTTTTTCTGTGGTAATTTTATGTTTGCTTTGTTGATGCACCCTTTTCTCTTTTCCTGTTTTCTATGCAGTTCCCCCAGTCTTAGTCCTATTCTCCATACACATGGCCTTGAGGTGAGAGTCAGAAGTCTAATAGTAGCTATGTTGGTATTTAATGTTGATTTCTCTATGTACAGATAATTAAAACTCATAGCAGTCTCTGTTTTCTAATAATACAAAAGCTGCGTGTTTTGTGTTGTTTTATCTGTACTACATTTATCTACATGTTATTTTGCAGACTATGTGGACCTATTCTGATTTTGATAGCCACCTTTATACTAGGGTTAACTGCACTCTATATTTTCCATGTGATTTTGAAATTATTTATAATAAATATTTATACATTTTATAATAAAGATTAATAAAATATTTACCCCCAAATTTCAGCAAGGCACATTAAATTCACTCAAATCATTGTAACTTTGGGAATGAGATAACTAAATAAATTCTAGCTGACGATATAGTAAGGTAAATTTGAAACCTTTTAAGTAATGACACATAAAAAAAATACAGGTCTTAAGAATCATGTCAGTTATGAGACAAAGCTAAAGATCAAAGAGTTCTGTTACCGGTTCTGTTCTATCTGATGTTTTAATCAATAACTTAGAATAAGGTTTAAAGGCATTTGTTTCAGATTTTTTAATGACAAGTTTTGAAAAAGCTACCAATAGTTTTGATTGCAGAAATAACATTTAAAAAGAATCCTAAGAGGATAGAAAATGGATTAAAACCCAGCAACTAATTTTGCCCAGTGCTTTTTGATTACTTTAGATAAGAGAAAAAAATCAATTGTGTGAATTTAACATGTGATGAACTTGGTTTATCAGGAATTCATGTGAAAAAGACTTGACATTTCTAGTTAACTGTGAACATAATATAAATCAACAATATGATGCATCTGCACACACACACAAAGACAAATGCAGTATTAAGTTTTGCTATTAGGTTGTTGTGGGATGAGTGCATAAAAATTGCACTTTAGTATGGATTTTGCCAGAATACCCCAAGATTTTGAAGTCGTGGCACTTAAAAAAAATAATAGGCTAAATTTAGCTTGGGGAGGAAATTGCTTATGATATCTGAGAGAGGATAGATAAATTCAGTGGAGGCTCCAGAGAATGGTCCTAGGACTGTGGTTGGAGATGATTAAGATAGTGATTTAAGCTTCACATGAGACATTTCTAAATATTAAATAAACTCAGTCATGATAAGCCCTTTCCTGTGAATTCCATAAACTCCCATCACTGTAGATTATTAAGCAGTATCTGTGTATAGTTTGTGTGTCTGCTTTGTGTGAGAAATTGCACAGAGATGACTTTTAAATCTTTTTGAACTTTAAAATTTAAGTCTATGATACTATGTTTACAAAAAGAGGGAACAAAATAAAAGTGTTTTTGAAGTCTATATATGACTACAGAGATAAAATTGGTAAGGAAACACTACCATCTTCCTTCCTCTCCACTTGCACAGGCAACTATGGTCAGATTTATTAGATACATTGAGAAAATCAATCATAAAATCAGTGGGAGAATATGTTTAAGTTCAGATTTGATCTGCAAGTTGCTCCATATACAGAAACCATAGTGAGATAAAACGCCAGCCTGTCCCTCCAGTAGAATGCAAATCAGAATTCTCAGGAGAGACAACATAGGAGAGTGTAGACTTGGTTAGAATTGGAATGCCATGTCTGGGCCTACAAATTACTTGTAGAAGTGTTTTCTATACTTCCTACAAAGTTAAAGAGTCATCTGAAAGTTTGTAAGTTACTGATAGAGATAACTAGTTTATACAAATAGAGTTTTTGAGGGCTTCCTGCTTAGTCTGAACTTTTAGTAAGAGAGAAATGGAAAATGTTATGCAATTCACTGTCAAAACCGAGAAGCACCTGGAATTTTACCTTACTTTAAGCTAGTAAATTACCCTACCACAGATGATGAAAGAAGATTAAATAACCTCTAGATGAGGAACAAAGCATGATTAATTACACAGGAGCCACCCACAAGGTGATGTGAAGAGGACCAGGTGACACTTGTACATGTGATGGGTTATATTACAGGAAAAGAAACTTTGAGCTTAGGAAACATGCATCTTTTATACCGGGCACTAGGCAATCCTCCCTGTTGCTCTCAAGGAAGCCACTATCACTATCCTTCAAGGCTGCTTGCTATGCAAACATTCGAGAAAATATAGCTGAGATGAGATGGATAATTGTCTCCCAACATTGAAATTTCCTAGCTCCCATAATGAAGCCATCATTCCATTGGAAATTAGAGATAGAGAAGAGTGACCCGGGATGACAAAGAAAGAAAATAAAGAGTTAATGACCAAACAAAGATCTGTTGTTAAGCTTATTTGATTAGTATTATCACTAATTACTACAAAGAAGGGATTAGGCATTACAACCAGAACCATGTTAAATATTACTCTAATTATTGTCTATTTCTTCCACAGTCTATACCTCTGTTCCTCTCTTTTTCCATACATACATGCTCTAGTAAAGCCATTCCATCATGGACATTGAAGTATTTTCCACTAACCTTTTTTTTTTTCAATTCAAAATTTCAAAAGTTCTACATGTATGTTATGAATAGCTGTCCTAACTAGCTGGAAGCCAGGTGATAACTGCAATCAAGATTGTCATTCCAAAGAAGAGGCATAATTGGTAAAGCCATGTGATTTTTAAACTTTCTTGAGTGAAAGGATACACGCGCGCACATGTGCACAAACACACACACACTTCTGGGCACCATCTTAAAGAATTCTTTCTTTCTCTTTGAGTACTTGTAGGTCATTCTCATAAACCTGGTTTTAAATAAACCTGGTTTAAAAATAAGCCACCAGTGATTTTAATGCTACTTTATTTGAACAATGCTTTGAGAACTAATGCTGCAGACAGCATTACCTATTACCTATTGAGTCTTAGTCGACTACTATTATTAAACATATTGAAATATAAGGCACTATGTGAATGAAAGGCATTGTAGTATTACTATTATTTTTTAAGATTTTATTTATTTATTTGAGATAGAGAGAGAGAACAAGCAGAGGGAGGGGCAGAGAGAGAGAGAGAGAGAAGCAGACAACACACTGATCACAGAGCCTGACGCAGGACTTGATCTCAGGACCCTGAGATCACGACCTGAGCCAAAGTCAGATGCTTACCCAACTGAGCCACCCAGGTGCCCTGGACTTGAAGTATTATTACTGGAAAATACCTTTTCAACATTATTAGGCTTGTCTATGTGCATTAACATATGCATATTTGAGCGAGGACTCTGAGAAAGTGGGATAATGGTGAGAAGCAAAAATGGGATGGAGATCCAGAAGGCTCCAATTTAGAAGAGATAACTGAGTCCTCACCTGATGATAATGCAGGGTATCAATGGTCAAGTTCACCATAATTAGTGCCAAGTTATTAACTTAATAGAAGTCATTCAGACATAGGCAGTGTTTTCATTTTACCTCTAAAATTGTCATTGGAAACTTAGATGTTTTACTATTTCATTTCTCAACCCTTAATTTGCAAAGCCACTGACAAACTTATACACATTATTATGAAACTTGTGGTGAGAAATCAGGCCTTCATTTTACATTCATGGATCAGACTAAAGTGTTGATATGTATCACTCCCCTTCTATCTGAAGTACTTAGAGCCCATCAACTGGAGAATTTCAGTGATGCAAGGATGCTTTGTTATCAACACTCCAGTAATATGTCCCATGGCTCCTAGGTCTAGAGTTGTAAGAGCAAGAGCAATAATAATCCATTTTAGACAGAAAGGTAGGAGCCTCATGAGTCTTCCTTTAAAATTCTCCCTTTCATGCCTGGTTGAAGGGACTAATCATGTGCACTTCCTAACAAGAAATGCTTTAGTTTTTATTATACTATGCTTCTGTTCTACAGTAAAAAATGAACTGAAAGAGGTACATGAAAACTTATTACAGTTTTTGCTTGTAGATGTTTTCTACTTAAATATAAATTAATTTCAAAAATGAGTCTTCATTTTTTCCAAAAGCGGGTCAGTTATGTTAAATGCATAAGGAGATACTTTTACAAATAATTATTTTATTTACATTTTATTTTTTCCCAAAATTTTATTATAAAAAGTTTCAAACATAGAAAAACATAGAAAGGTATAGTGAATGCACATATATTTACCACATAGATTCCTTGATTAACTGTACTATATTGACTTTCTCACATAACTATCTATCTGTCTCATTGTTTACCTACAAATCCACTTAAGTTTTTTGATGCATTTTTAAGTAGGTTGTAGGTTATAAATAAATATTAAAATCTACTTAATGATATACATGCTGAAGTATTTAGGCACCCCCTAAATACTTAAGCATACATATAATTAACTAGTGTTCAACATTTGTTTATTGTTTTTAAGGTAAAATTTTTATATAACTATATGAAAAAATTGTGTATAATTCAATATGTTTGAAATATGTATAATCTGTGAAAACCACAATCCCTTCAAGATTTTTTTTTAATTTTATTTATGAGAGAGAGAGAGAACATGAGCAGGGGGAGGGGCAGAGGGAGAAGCAGACTCTCCACCGAATAGGGATCCCAGAGGTGGGGCTTGATCCCAGGACCCCTGTATCATGACTTGAGCTGAAGGAAGATGCTTAACTGACTGAGTCACCCAGGTGCCCCAAAGATACAGAACATTACTATTACGTTGGAAAGTTTCTTCATGCCTTTTTTCTCATCAATACCTATCCACATGCCCTCAGATTCACACACCATTCTGGTTTTCTTTTTTGCTATAGATTAGTCTTGCCAGTTTTAGATCTTTATATAAATGGAATCATACCTTATGTGTTCTTTTATGTAAGCCTTCTTTCATTCAGCTTAATGTTTTTGAGATTAATCTATGTTGGTGCAGATAAGGAATTTGTTTCTTTTTATGGATGAGTGGTACTTCACTTTATAAGTATACTGCTATTTATTTATGTATTCTCTTGCTGATGGACAAATGAGAGGTTTCCAGATTTGTCTATTCTGAATAAAACTGCTATGAAAATTTTTATACAAGTTTTTTTTTGATGTGTGTTTAGTGTGTTTAAATAGCCATTTTGATAATTAGTTATTTTTTTGTGTCAACTTGGAGAAAGTTTTTGGATGAGCTTAATATTTATAATTTGAGTAAGAAGATTGCCCTCCATAACGTGGTGGGCTTCATCTAATCAGTTGAAGGCTTGAATAGAACAAAAAAATTGGCTTCCTCAAGCAATAGGGAATTATCCCTGTTGAATTTCACCTGCACCATTAGTTTTTCACATTGCAGATTTGGACTTGCCAGCTTCCATAATCATGTTATCCAATTTCTTTAATTCTCTCTCTCACACACACACACACTTTTTTCCTGTTTCTCTATAGAATTCAAATACATCTATAAATATAATTACTGGATTTTATTTACTTTTAATAGTTATATATGTATATGATTAAAAAATCAATAAGTACAAAACTCAGTCAGTGAAAAATAAGTCTTTATGTCACACGGTGATTCTCACTGGCACCCTAGGTCCCTTTCATAGACAAGTACTTGTAGCACATAATTTGTGTTGTTAAAGAAAAACTCTACTCAGACTTTGAAAAACCCTGCAAAAATGGTAAAATGCACGTCTTTCTCTACTTCCCTGACTTTCTCACTTAGAACATAATTTTAAAATATATGCTTTTTCATTATTTGTTTCTACTCAGAATAGGAAATTTAAAACTTAAAAACTGAAAAGTCACACTAGTTTATCAAAGAATATTTATGTGCCTGTCACTGCTTGTTCTATTTATGGAAAGTATTTACTGTGATTCTGTTGGATATTATATGTTTTACCTGTATTGCTTAATTTAATTCATACAATCAGCCCAGATAGTTCATTCAAGAAATGCATAGTGATTGTCTGCTCTCTGTTAGATACTTTTCTAAACACTGGGGTTACAGTGGTGAAAAGAGAGACAAAATTATTGTTTTCTATTTTAATGGGAAGAAACATAACAACAAGTGTAGAAAATAAGTACATTATATACTTTGGTAGAAGTAATAATTGTATACTATGGTAAAGGTAATAAGACAAATTAAGCACAGTAAGAAGTACAAAAAGTGCTTGTTGGAAGTAGGTTGGTTATTGTTTTGAAAAACTGACATTTGAGCTAATATTTGAAGGTGAAGAAATGATTTCTATAGATACCCAGGAGAGGAGAGTTCCAGTCAGAGGGAACATGCAGTGCAAAGGCCCTGAGGTGGGAATGTGCCTGGTACTTTCAAAGAACAGTAAAAAGAGTCAAATGTAGTTGGAATTTATTTTTAGTTTAGTAGACTAAGTTTAATATTCATTTTATTTTCTTTAAAGATTTATTTATTTGAAAGAAAGAGAGACAATGAGCGAGGGAACGCAAGCAGGGGGTGTGGGAGAGGGAGAAGCAGGCTTCCTGCTGAACAAGGGGGCCGATGTGGGGCTTGATCCCAGGACCCTGGGACCATGATCTAAGCCCAAGGCAGATGCTTAATGACTGAGCCACGTGGGCATCCCATTATTCATCTTAGAGAGTGAGAGGAAGAGCAGTAAGAGATGATAGAAAGATAGGGAGGCCCAGAGAAAGAGCTTGTATAATACCTTTGGTTTTCATTCTGGCTTAAATAGGGGTTGCTAGTAGATTTGGGGTAGAAAAGTGACATGATATGCCCTATTATTTCCAAAATTCACTTTTTTAAAAAATGGAAATGAAAAGATATATTCATTTTATGAAATTCTACTCCAAAATTCACTCTTACTGCCATTATGAAAACATACAGAAGCAAAAGTAGAATGAAGGAGATTGGATAGAAAATAATTACAGTAAGTCAGGCAACAGATGATGATAATTTGGTTGCAATAATCAAAGTGGTTTGAAGAAATTGACATTTTTATTTTATTTAAAAAATTATTTTATTTATTTTGCAGGTAGAGCCAACATGAGTTGCTAAAGAGTTAGCTGGGTGACGTGAGTGAAAGAGGGAAGGTGAGGGCAACTAATTTTTTGTCTCTGTCCTCTGAATCTGAAATAAGAGGTTTTAATCTGGAGAGATGGAAAAGAATGTGTGTGCTACAGATTCAAATACGAGGATAAGGAATTAATTTTTTTTGACAAGATATGTTTGAACTAATAGATACACTGTAGTGAAGAAGACAAATAATAAGTTAATATGAGTGTGGCAGAAAGAGGTTTGGGCTAGATAGGGAAGTTTGAGCCAATACTTAAAGGCACAAGACTGGATGAGATCACTAATGGACATGGAAAGGGAAGAAAAGAAGTGAAATAATTGAGCCCAGGGGTACTCTGAGTTTAAGACACTGAAAAGAAGAAGAGAAATCACCAAAGTACAGGGAGAAGGAACTTCTGGGGATGAAAGAGGAAAGCTATGAGCGTATTGTGTAGTGGAAACCAAGTAAAATGTTTACAGAATAAGTGAGAGATTGACTCTGCCTCGGGTAACTAAAGGAGAAAGATTAATACCAAGAATTATCTAGTAGATTAGCAGTACGGAGCTGCCTGATGATTTTGACTGTGTCAGTTGAGAGGCGCAGGTGAAATCTTAATGGTGCAGTATAAAAAATAATGGATAAATGTTGCTTATGATTAGAATGTGCCAAGCATGGGTTATGGACATTGGGGAGGGTTTGTGCTTTGGTGAATGCTGTGAAAGATGTNGGAAATAAAAAAAAAAAAAATAAAAAAAAAAAAAAAAAAAAAAAAAAAAAAAAAAAAAAAAAGAATGTGCCAAGCTAGAATGTGTGTCACTTGTGCCAAAACAACAAGAAGCAAGATAAATTACAAAGTCATTCATTTTCTGGAACCTATCACAAAGCTGATGAGTATGGCATCCAAGTAGCCTAAAGGTCAAGGACAGAACCTTTCAAGGAAAGAGAAGTAACAGAATGGGAGGGAGAAACATCAGTTGTCATTCGATGGGTAAGAAAAAAAAAATCAGTAAATAGTGTAATGAACAGTTCAAAGCTGAATATAGGCTAGTATGACACTAGCCCTAGGAGCCCCAGACACAGTGAGATTTCATACTCAAGTACAGGCTATTTTTTGTGGACATCATTCAGGTGCTTAGTAGAAAGATTGGTGGTGCAGAGCAGGAGACCAGAGACTCTCCCACAGTGCTATAGGCCTGTAAGAGGGGTTTGATTGCTACTCTAGAGCAGGCATAAAACATCACACATTTCCCCAGACTGCTCTGCTCACACAAAAGAAAAGCTTTAAGCTTCTTGGGAAGGGGTGGTGAATCTTAATTTTTTTTTCTGCGGAAAGGACAGATGAAAATTTCTTTAGTCCTAGAGAAAGAATAGAAAAGAGTTTTAGGTTGAAGATCCTACCTTCAAGGTCTCCTAGTGAGAGGCGAGAAACTCTTCTGCACAAGCTCTACCACAGACTCAAGACAAAGTTGACTGTTACAGGGAGGAGAAGCAGGAATACTGAATCTCTACAACTCAGGTCCACCAAGAGCGGGACTGGCCCACAGTGGCTACTGGACCAATACAACAAAGTATTATATCCTGTCCTTCCCCAACCATGGGAAGAAGTGAGGGACAGTAAAAAGCACCCACTCCACTGGGTAAACTTAAAGAGACTCTTGCCATGACACATTATAATCAAACTTTCAAAGTCAAACTTTCAAGTGAATAAGGATATGATATACTATTAAAAAGTTGAGTACAACAAGGAGATATGATAATTAAAAACATGTATGCACCTAATAACAGAGCATCAAATTTATGAAGCTGGCATATGTTACCTGGGTGAACCTTGAGTTCACCATGCTAAGTGAAATAAACCAGCTACAAAAGGACAAATATTGTAGGCTTCTGCTTATGTGAGGTAGTAAGAGTAGGCCAAATCCTAGAGACAGCAAGTAGAATGGGGGCTTCCAGGTGTTGGGGGAGTGGTGAAGAGGGAGTTATTGTTTAAAGGGCATAGAGTTTCAGTTTGGAAATATGAAAAATGTTCTGGAGATGGATGGTGATGATGGTTGTACAATATGAATGTACTTAATGTCACTGAACTGTATACTTAAAATAATTAAGAAAAATTTTATGTTATATATATTGTAACACAGAAACTAAAAAATGAGAGAGAATGGGAGGAAAATTGCCAATGACAAATACGGGCAACACTTTAAAGGACTATTGCTATAACAAGGAGCAGAAACGAGAATGGAAATGGGATAAAACCAGTTATTTCTTGAATATGGGAGAAAATGTAGCAAGTTTGAATATTGATTAGAATGACCCAGTGGAGAGGATGATACTAGACAAAGAGGGAGGCATTACTGGAATGAATCCTTGAGTAGGTGAAAGAGAGTCTTATTTATTGCCAAGTGCAAGAGTTGGCCTTGGGTAACAATACAAATATTTAATGTCTAGGAAAGCCAAATAATAATAGGAGTATCTATGGCAATGCAATAATAAATAATAACTGACATTGATGGTATGTACTTGTTGGGGGTTGGCATCATTCAAAGTATTTCATTCAGAGATACACGTTACCCTTACGACAACCATAGGAGAGAGTTACCCCTTCTGTCCCCTTTTACAAACAAGGAAACTGAGGCACAGAGAGGTGAAGTAGTTGCTTAGGGATGCTGTTATACAGTCTGGCTTCAGAGTCTGTTTTCTAACAAGATAGGGAGTTATAATTTTGTTTAGGAAACTGAGGCTCAGACAGGTCCATTAACTGGCCCAAGGTCACAAAACCATTCAATGTGGAGCTCGGTATACTGGATCCCAAAGACGAATCCCTTTCTAGGGCCCATATTTCCCTACTTCTGAGAAACAATGCTAGCCTAGGTCAAACACTAACTTAATGGCAGCTCCCTAGACTGTAGTTTTGTTGGTGTGGCAATGACACCAGAAAACCTGAGTACACACCCTCTCTCTGTCCCTTACCGCTGTGTGTGCCTGAGTGGGTTCCTTGATTTCTAAGCATTTCCCATTTTTTATCTTAAAATGAAAATAATAATAATACCTCCTACAGTTCTTGTGAGGATTGAATGATCTCTAAGAGTGTTCTGCATACAGTAAGTGATCTATGTGTTAGTTACCATTTAAAAATTTTATGCGATGCATTTCCAATGATCATAATTAATTATCTCATTCATGCAATGCATTATCAACAGAAGCTTATTGAATTCTTAGTAGTTATCGTGCTTCGTGTGAGGACACATAGGATACTATAAGTGAGTTAAACAGTATTATATTTAAACATACACGCACGCATATACACAAGCATATGTAAACAGATATATCATTTTCAATGTGGAAAGGACAATTTTGAATCACCAACTCCAAGCTCTGCCTCCCCTCATTTTAATGAATTCTTGATGCCTCACTGGACAAAGGAATCAGAACTGTCACAGTCGGGGTTGTACCTCCCACATTGCCTAGTACAAGCCCAGTCCATGGTAGGTATTTAATAAATGTTTGTTGAGTGAAGAGGTTTGAAAGGAACATAAGTAACAGTCATGACTGGTAGAACGATGTGCCTCACATTCCAGCTGAGCATTCCAGCATCCCTAAATCAATGCTGAGCACTAAGCCTATCTGGACATTGGCGATGCTGACGCCAATAAGGAAATGTCAGACAGGGAGGGAGCCACTCATTATTTCCAGAAAACAGCATGGATGAAGGGTCTGAAAGATGCATCACGAGCCACTAAAGAGCCTTTTGTTATCGACTGTTCGCAGGCAACTGCTTGTCATCTGGTTTCTGACAAGAGAATATAATTTTCCAAAGTGGAATCATTTTCCTAGGTAAATGTATCTTGTGCTCTCTTCCACTTTGATGGAACTGACATATTTGGTGTTGGATGCCTTCCATGTGAAGATTTATCATTTAATTATAACTAAGAACACTGACTCAATCCCAGCTGCTTGGGGAAATTACTTCCCCGAAAGGCAGGATTCCCAATAAAAGACCAGGGGCTTATTTCTGATCCACAGACTCAAGATTTCGATTCCGTAAAAGTGACAAATGTTTCAGGCTCCCAGAAAGAGTGAAGCCCTAATTATGAGAGACATAATATATTCCAAATTAGAGAAGCACAAACATGAACCACTCTGAAAGGCATTGGAGTGGTTTGAAAAGAGATCAGGTGTGTTAATTCCTCCCTCCACGTGGGCAGCGTATGCCCCTTACTTCTATCAGCTGTGACCTATGGCATCCTGAAAAATGTGTCTCTCGGCACCATGTGGGTAACCACACCACTTAATTATTCTGCTATGGTGAAAGGAAACACAGAGAATGTTGTTTCTGGGCTTTTCATCTTTTGCTCTTCTAACCTCAAAAGAGCATTAAAGGGATGGGAGCTTTCAGGCAGCCGATTTCATTAAGAAAATTAATTCAATGATGCAGGGAGCTTTCACCATTTAGATTTTTACTGTTTGTTGCTATGGTGGATACCTTAGGACCACATTTGAGTACTGGAGGCAGTTTTGTGTGAGGAAGCATTTGATACTGTTTTATCATACAGAATTTTGAGCAGTGGTTCTCAGTCCTGGAAATACGTTAGAAACATTTGGTCATCTCTTAAAACATACCAGAGTTTTGCTCCCCACTTCATAGACTCTGATTTAATTAGTTTGGGGTAGAGCCTGGGTACAAGTATTTTTAAAAGTCTCCCCAGGTGATTTGTATTTACAGACATTGTTAAGAATCACTGCCCTGTGTAAAATTCTCCAACTCAATGTTGAGCCATCAGCAAGAAGAATCTTGAATAACTAGAATATATCTAATAGAAGCTGTGTCTTCTTCATGGGCTCTAGCTCCAAATGGACACAAATGCTGTGATTTCAGCTTCTGTAGGTGACCCTACATTTTGGATTCTAGCAACATGTTTCTTTCCTTTGTCCTTTTAGCCAGAAGGAAGTTGAGTTCTGCAGGCACGAATCTTGGGCTCCTTCTTCTGACCCTCCTTGTGTCTCAGATCTTGCATTACCTGGTTAAATTACCTTTGTTTTAAATGCTTCAAGAGATTTCTGGTTTACTGGTTGGACTCTCATGGATAGATCTCCCATCTTTAGATAATTCCTGCTCAAACACTATATTCCTCTTAAATGAGGGTCACATTTCTCTTTTCTTAAAATGTGGCAATACTTGTTTCTATTTCCTCTTCTCATATTTTGCATGAATCTCTCCTGGTCAAGTTTTTGTCTTCACCAGTACAACCAAATTGGTCTCATAGTATCAACTGTGAAATATAATAGATAATTCTCAGTCATCATCTTACTTGTCTTCTCAGCAGCATTTGACAGAGCTGATTATTTTCTCTTTTGGAAAAGTATTTATCTCTTGTTTTATGGGGTTCCTCTTTTTCTTTTTTTTTTAAGATTTTATTTATTCATTTGAGAGAGAGAGAGAGAATAAGCAGGGGGGAAGGGCAGAGGGAGCAGGAGAAGCAGACTCCCCGCTGAGCAGGAAGCCAAATACGGGGCTTGATCCAAGGACTCTGGGATCATATCCTGAGCCAAAGGCTGACACCCGGCTGAGCAACCCAGGTATCCCAGGTTCCTCTTTTTCTATTGGTTACTCTGTCTTAGTCTCTTTCTCTGGATCCTCTTGACCTTCCTGAGCTCTAAATGGAGTTGGGGTGCCAAAGTCCTTAGTTCTACCAAAGATGCCAGCTGAGGCAGAGGGCCTGGAGAAGCATTTTGATTCTCCCCATTTTTCTCTCATTGGCCAAATCCAACAGAGAACGGCTAACCTGTGAGCACGGCGTATGGAGCCTGTCATGGCCAGACCCTACAAAACCAGGAAGGTGAAGGGAGTGGGTATGAGATGGGAAATGTTATTGTATATTTGTTACATCTAGGAATGATCAGTAGAAAGGGATGGATTGACAAAGCAGAAGAAACAGAACAGGAGGAAAGGTTTGTTAGGAACTAGGTGTTTATCTATATCCCTTCCAAACTTCCTCTTTTCCACCTTGGTAAAGGGCACGACTGTACACCTTGCTGCCTATACCCCAAAGATGTGAGTCTCTTTCCCCCACACCCACAACCCTCTGATCCATCAGCAAGTCCTATCAGCTCCATCTGGTAATGCAGCTTAAATCCACACATATCTCGTTATCTCCTTGTTAGGTCTAGCCTGTTATCTCCTCCTGCCAGATTATCCTAGTAGCTTTTTATAAAGTCTCAGCTTTCGTTGTATCGCCCTGAATCACTTGCTTACATAGAGGTCAGGGGCTTCTTTTTAAAATCTACAGTCCTTTTTTCCCCCAAGGAATAATTCATTTTAATTAAAAAAATTAATTGTTGTACTATGTATTTAACATAAAATTTACCACCTTAGCCACTTTTAAGTGTACAGATCAGTAGTATTAAGTACAACCATGACCACACTACCATTCATGCCCAAAGCTCTTCTCACAAAACTGAAATTCTTTAACCATTATACAATGACTCCCCATCCACTCCTTCCCTCAGTCCCATACAAAAACCATTCTACTTTCTGTCTTTATGAATTTGATGATACCAGGTACCTCATATAATTGGATTCATAAAATCTACGTTCTTGTTACTCCTTGCTTGAAACTGTAGCCTCGGGCCCTCAGGCCCTGCTGAAGCAGACTGTGTCCTGACCAACTCTGGGGATTAGGAATGGTGCCTCTGTCATTAAGCAATGTAGAAGCCCTGCTGAGAGCACACACACTAAAAAGCCAAATATGTAGCAACTGGGTGGCTCAGTGGTTAGACATCTGACTCTAGCTTCAGTCCAGGGGGTGATCCTGGGGTCCTGTGATCTAGTCCCGTGTTTGGCTCTGGGCTCAATGGGGAGAGTCTGCTTTTCCCTCTCCCTCTGCTCCTCCTCCGACTCTCTTTCTCTCAAATAAATTAAATCTTTTAAAAAAAGATTTTATTTATTTATTTGAGAGAGAGAGTGAGTAAAAGAGAGAGAAGGAGCAGGAGGAAGGGGGAGAGAGAAGCAGGATACCCGCTGAGCAGGGAGCCCCATGTGGGGCTGATTCTGGGACTCCAGGATCATGACCTGAGCCAAAGGTAGGCACTTAACCAACTGAGCCACCCAGGCACCTCTGGTCTTTCTTTTCTTGATCACACTATGCTTATTTAAACCCCAGGGAGCGTGTTTTTTCTGTGCCTTTAACGCAGATGTCCTTCACCCACACCTGTGGGTAACTTGTCCCCATATTTTATTCAAGCCTCTTCTCAGAAGCTATCTCCTCACAGAGATCATCTATGCCCACCTGTGTAAAACAGCAGCCTCTGCCTGAAGCTAGCCTTTTCTAAAATTTGGTTTGCTGGGCACCTGGGTGGCTCAGTTGGTTAAGTATCTGCCTTCAGCTCAGGTCATAATCCCAGGGTCCTGGGATTGAGTCCTGCAATCATCTCCTTGCTCAGCAGGGAACTTGCTTCTCCCTCTGCCTGCAGCTCCCCCTCCTTGTTATCTCTCTCTCTGTCAAATAAGTAAATAAAATCTTAAAAAATTTTTTTTTGGTTTGTTTTCCTTCTTATAGCATTTATCTGTCTGACCTTATACATATGATTAGGGCATATTGTCCCTCTTTCCTTCTAAAATGGAGCAAATTTTTCTATCTTGATCTCTGCTATGATCACAGTAACACAAACAGTTTCTGGACCATAGCAGGGGCTTAAAAAATTCCTGAATAAATAAAATAAAAAACAATGAATGAATGATGGGAATTTGTTCTTGCCAGAGCCGAAAGCATCCCTTGTGTAAACGCCTGAAACTCTGCTAATGTTACTTCTGAATACTGTATAAATCTCGAAATGTCAGAGTGTTGCTAAATTTCATGCAAAAGTCAGAAGAGTGACTTTCTGCCAAGACCCATCTCATACATGGGCCCCCGAAGAGTTTTTATTTTGATCAGTGTTCTCTATGTTCCCCTAAACAACCTCTGCAGCTGCTAGCCCCAGACTCAGATGCTCACTCAGTCGCACATGGAAATTACTCCATTCGCTTTGCCCTGCCTTGAATCTTAGAGACTTGAACCCTGTCCAAGGGGCCAGGCAGAAGCAATCACCAGGCCATCAACTGGCTCTCTCCCCTTGTCTCTAACTGTACTCCCTAAACTTCCGAGTCAGAGGCTCTTTGGCATATCATCATCAATGGAAGAAATGTTCCAAGCATAGAGAGGAGGATGTACTGTTTAAGAATGCAGCTACAGATCCCTAGCAGAACAAACCAACTTACTCTGTACCAGTTAAAAAATCTTAAGAAATATAGGTCATACAAAGGGAAGTTACATTTAAGAATGTATGACAAGGGCGCCTGGGTGGCTCAGTGGGTTAAAGCCTCTGCTTTCGGCTCAGGTCATGATCTCAGCGTCCTGGGATCGAGGCCGCATCGGGCTCTCTGCTCAGCAGGGAGCCCGCTTCCTCCTCTCCCTGTCTCTCTGCCTGCCTCTCTACCTACTTGTGATCTCTCTCTGTGTGTCAAATAAATAAATAAAATCTTTAAAAAAAAAAAAAGAATGTATGACAAAATGATAGGATGTCTCAGCTTTGCTTTAAAATTACCCAGTGGATGTTGGGAGAAGGGTGGGAGACAAGACTGGCCAACAGTTGCTATTTTGCATCTCAGTGATGGGTACCCGAACGCACCCATGTTTACTCTTTTCTACACATTTATGTTTGAATTCTTCCGCAATGAAAAGCCAAAAGAAAGAAACAGACAAAATATAGATTCAGCAATAGCAGAATACCAAACACCTTGCAGCTTTGCTTGTAAATCAGAGTTGTCTGGTATGTTTTGAATGAAAACCCACAGCAAATACACAGATTCTGAATCAAAGACTAAACCTTCTCTCCCCTTTGACGAGCACTTCTCTCTTGAGACACAGGTCCTCATTTCTAAATGAAATGGCATGCAAAGGTATCCAATCTCTCTTTTGTTGACCTCTTCAAGACAGGGCTTTAAATGTATCAACTTTCTCTGAGGAGGTGTTTTTAGTGCTCAAAGAAGCTGAGTGAAAGAGTCAGACCGGGCGGTGTTAAATGGACTTGGCAAAGTCCTCCCATGGATGGTGCTTTTGCTGCCATCATATCGGATACCAAATGCTTCATGCAGATGGTCATTGGCAGCAATAACTGCACAGTCCGGTGCTTATGGAACCTTCCACAAGCAGAGTGAATAGGTACATTCTTACCATTTATTGTTCCAGATTTTAGTGGCTGGATTTTGTATGAAACTTGGAGAAAAATGGTTTTATAAAATGCAATGCATCCACCCTTCTCTTTGATATTCTCTTCTGAATAGTAGGCACCCACCCGACTGGCCACCTGCCCAAGCACAGTCCCATTAAACTTGACCTTTGGGTTGTCCAGAGTGGTTCTTTTCTACTTTCACCCAGAGCCACCTACTGTTCCTAATCAATTTATGAGTTAAAAAAAAAGTCAGGCAGTTAGGCCAGGCCATTTTTTAGTTGTCTTTTATCAGAAAGCTTCTGCTCTTACCAGAATTTTTTCAGGTCTTGACAATTAAAAAAATCCTTTCTCAAGTGTCCTTTCTTCCTGCTGATGTTTCTGACCCAAAACAAGGGAGAGAATTGCAATCAACACTTGAAACTCTTTGTTCTTTGGACTCCAGAGTGAGCACTCCTGAAGGAATCCTGTTAAGCAGCAGCAAACTCTGTGTCATAGGTGATTTTTCACTAGGTCTGCTTACTCAGAGGCAGAAGGATGAAGTTCATGAACCACAAGGAAACCTTCTGACAGAGGAACCAAGGGCTCAAACCTGAGCAAGCTAATTACTCCATTCTGAAACAGGCCAAGTTGGCCTGAGGCAAAGTTGTGATCACTTGGCATCTCTCGGTGCCTCACTTAGATTTTCTTTCCTTCCTGCCCCTTATTCTTGCTTTTTTATTATCTATTTCCCTGCCAGGTGCCCAGTATTTCTGTGCTGTTCCATTTTACCCACACTTAAGAATTAATTTATTCTGAAGTATTACATGTTTTAATGTTAATTTCTGACTTTTCTCAGGTGAATTTGAAAAAGAAGAGGCCAAGAGGAATGGATGGTAGAATTTCAGTGCTGAGGACACTCTGGAAAGGATGGACTTTTCCTTTTGGAGAAATCCACCAGTGAAAAGTGTCTAGGAAGTGTCAGTGAATGGGAAATCTTAGAGACCTGATTTCTTTTATTCTGTCAATAATTAACTTGGTGACTGCAGAGAATCGACTGACTTGTCTAGACCTCTGTCTTTACTTGCATGAAATGAAACAGTTGGCGTGGAGCTCTAATGTCCCTGACACTAGCATCACACCTGCACATAGTAAGTATGCCTCCAAATGTGTGCTGACTGAAAGCAGGGAAGCTACTTTCAGCTTTACCATACTATTACTGTCAGTGCATCCTGAAAGTCATGCTCTACCTATGTGTCTGTCTAGGCCTGACACTTGACCAATGTCCTTGCAAATTCCATTTGCTCGGTTGAAAGCTTAGAGGAGATAAGATTACATTTTCAGGTACTTCAAATTCTTACAGAGAAACTTCAAAGGAAGCTTGCATCTGAAAGGCATAATCTGTGTTTCTAATAGACGGTTTGTTCAAGATCTGTATACAGCACAGGATAGGTCCATAATAGAAACAGTTTAGGTGAATTATAGCATATAAAGTAATAAGGGATATAAAATATAAAGTGATAAAGAAGAACCACATATATAGCATATCATCCATGCACTATGTGCTTTAAAGCTTCAGATCTTTCACCGAGAAGGTTGGTGGGTATTCCCCCAGGCATTTCTTAGAAGGGTTGCATTCCCTGGAATATTATAGGAAATACATCAATAATGACAACTTTCTGTGGATTTTTATGCATTGGGAATCATGCTGGCTAGAATACATTATTTTCTTGCATACCATATTCATATTCATTTATTCAATAAGTTCTCATTTGAAGATATATTAAGTGCCAATTACTCTGAGTTACAAAGGCTATAAATATGAAGAAAATATAGTCCTTATTACTGACAGTCTCAGAGTACAGTTGGATAGATGGACGGGTAAACATAATTACATCATTGTAATAAGTACTGTGATAGTTACTTTGAAATAATGTGATACAATACTTTAAAATAATATAGAAAGGCAGGAGAAAAAGTACCTAAGACTTACTAGCTGAAGGGTTAGGTGTGGCTTTATTGAGGAAATGGCTTCAGCAGAGAGAAGTTCAATTGTAAATATATAGAGGTAGAGAAGAGCATGAAAATCCCCCTCACCCCCCACCAATAAATGAATTATTTTTTTTGGAGCAGAATGTAAATTTGGGAGACTATAAGGGGTTAAGGCCAAAGTTGTTGGCAAAATTTAGTTTGTGAAGAGACAGATGAATTGAGATTTTATACTTCAGTCATTGGGGAGCTATGGAGTCCTTTGAAAAAAAAGATCAGTTAGTCTTTGCCAGTCTTACAAATCTCAGCACCTATAGGTCATACACACAGGAAAATGGTACTTAGTGTTAGACATACTCTTGGGCCTGGAAAGGTATCTTGGGGGCACATCACTTAATCAACAAGTTTTATTTGCCATGTACCTTAAGCCTAGAATTGTACTCAAAGATGATTGCCATATAAAAGAAGTTTGTAAAGACATAGCCACTTGACTTGAAATTATTCAAGGCGCCAACATGCTGATAAAAAGAGAGTAGAGAGGAAAGTTATAAAATGTACTAGGGGTTAGGTGGCTCGAAACCTACTCTAACACTAAGTGCCTAGTGTGAGAGATCACTGAGTTTTAGAGTAGCAGGGTCCAGTATTTGATGAAAAATGTAGTTTCCAGCATAATTTTAAAGAATGAATGGACTTCAAATAACTGAAGGAGAAAGCATTTCACTTTGGAAGATTAGCATGAATTAAGACTTGAACATGCAACTCATAACATTTGTTGGTAAGATAAATTGATTAATCGTTTATCTTATATTAATCAAAATCCATACTTTATTCAGATTTCTTTAGTTGTTTTTGTTTTTCTTACTGTCCTTTCTCTTTTCCAGGATTCCATCCAAAACACCACAAAATTCTGTTTAGTCATCATGTGTTCTTAGGCTCCTCCTGGCTATAAGAGTTTCTCACAGTTTCCTTGTTTTTGATGACCCTNCCCTGGGATCATGACCTGAGCCGAAGGCAGCGGCTTTAACCGACTGAGCCACCCAGGCGCCCTGTTTTTGTTTTTCTTACTGTCCTTTCTCTTTTCCAGGATTCCATCCAAAACACCACAAAATTCTGTTTAGTCATCATGTGTTCTTAGGCTCCTCCTGGCTATAAGAGTTTCTCACAGTTTCCTTGTTTTTGATGACCCTGAGAGTTTTGAGGAGGATTTATCAGGTCTTTTGTAGAATATACCTTAGTTTGAATTTGTCTGGTATTTTTCTCATGATTAGAATGGGGGTATGGGTAGGGGGTTTTAAAAGGAAAACCACAGAGATATAGTGACATTGCCTTTCTCTTTTTAAGCAAGTTTTTATTTTATTTACTAGGTGCTCATCATAAGTGCACTCCTTAATCCCCATCACCTATTTCACCAATTTCCCCTAGCCCCCACCCCTTGCCCCTCTGGTAGCCATCAGTTTGTTCTCTATACTTAAGAGTCTGTTGGGATGTCTGGGTGGTTCAGTCAGTTAAGCAACTGCCTTCGGCCCAGGTCATGATCCTAGGGTCCTGGGATGGAGCCCCATGTGGTGTTCCTGGCTCAGCGAGGAACCTGCTTCTCCCTCTGCCTGCTGCTCCCCCTGCTTGTGCTCTCTGACAAATAAATTTTTTTTAAAAAAAGAGTCTGTTTCTTGGTCTTCCTTTCTCCCCCATCCCCCCGTTATATTCGTTTTGTTTTTTTAAACTCTTCATGAGTGAAATCATATGGTATTTGTCTTTCTCTGACTGATGTATTTAACTTAGCATTGTACTCTCCAGCTCTATTCATGTCGTTGAGAATGGCAAGATTTCATTCTTTTTTTATGGCTGATTAATCCTGTATGTGTGTGNTCTTTCTCTGACTGATGTATTTAACTTAGCATTGTACTCTCCAGCTCTATTCATGTCGTTGAAAATGGCAAGATTTCATTCTTTTTTTATGGCTGATTAATCCTGTGTGTGTGTGTGTGTGTGTACATACACACACCACCTCTCCTTTATGCATTCATAAATCTATGGACACTTGGGCTAGTTCCATAAGTTGGTTACTGTAAATAATGTTGTTATAAACATAGGGGCACGTGTATCCCTTTGAAATAGTGTTTTTGTATTATTTGGGTATAAACCCAGTAGAGTGATTGCTGGATCATAGGGTAATTCTGTTTTTTATTTTTTGGGGAAACTCCATACTGTTTTCCACAGGCTGTACCAGTGTGTGTTCCCACCCAGGGTGCATGAGTATTCCTTTTTCTCCACATCCTTTTCAGTACCAGTTGTTTCTTGTGTCGTTGATTTTCGCCATCCTGATAAGTGTGAGGTGATAGCTCATTCTTTTGCATTTTGCTGTCCAGTTTTCCCAATAAAATTTGCTGAAGAGACTGTTTTTCCCATTGGATATTGTTCCTGCTTTATTGAAGATGAATTGACCATATGGTTGGGGGTTTATTTATTGTTTTTCTATTCTATTTTTTTGATCTGTGAGTCTATTTTTGTGTCAGTACCATTCTGTTTTTATTACCACAGCTTTGTAATATAACTTGAAGTCCAGATTTCGGATGCCTCCAGTTTTGCTTTTCTTTTTCAAAACTGCTTTGGCTATTTGGAGTCTTGTGGTTCCATACAAATTTTAGGACTGTTTGTTGTAGTTCTGTAAAAAGATGCTGTTGGTATTTTGGTGGAATTACATTAAACGTGTAGATTGCTTTGAGTAGTACAGACATTTTAACAATATTCATTCTTCCAATCCATGAGCATGGAATATTTTTCCATTTCTTTGTGTCATCTTTAACTCCTTTCATTAGTGTTCTATAGCTTTCAGAGTACAGGTATTTCACCCCTTTGGTTATGTTTACTCCTAGATATCTTACTTTTGGCACAGTTGTAAATGGGATTGTTTTATTCCTCTTTCTGCTGCTTCATTTCTGGGATATAGAAATGAAACAGTTTTCTATGGATTGATTTTGTATCCTGTGACTTTACTGAATTTATTAGTTCTAGTAGTTTTTTGGTGGAGGCTTTCAGGCTTTCTCTATACATGTCATCTGCTAATAGTGGAAGTTTTATTTCTTTACTGATTTGGATGACTTTTATTTATTTTTTGTTGTTGTTGTCTAATTTCTATAATGAGGACTTCCAATATTATGTTGAATTAAATGACATGTTTATTGTTGTTCCTGACCATAGAGGAAAAGCTCTCAGCTTTTCCCCATTGAGGATGATATTAGCTGTGGGTTTTTCATATGGCCTTTATTATGTTGGGGTATGTTTACTCTAAACCTACTTTGTTGAGGATATTTATCATGAATGGATGTTTTACTTTATCAAATGTTTTTCCTGAATCTGTTGAAATGATCATATGGTCCTTATCCTTTCTATTTTTGATGTGATGTAGCACATTGCTTGATTTGTGAATACAGAAACATCCTTGCAACCCAGAAATAAATCCCACTTGATCACAATAAATGATTTTCTTAAACATATTGTTAGATTCAGTTTCCTAATATTTTTTTGAGCATTTTTGCATGTATTTTCATCAGAGACATTGGCCTAGAGTTCTCTTTTTTTTTTTGGTGATGTCTTTATCTGGTTTTGAGATCAGGATAATACTGGTGTCATAGAGTGAGTATGGAAGTTTTGATTTCTCTTCCATTTTTTGGAATACTTTGAAAAAAGTAGGTATTAACTCTTTAAATGTTTGGTAGAATTTTCCTATAAATCATCTGGTCCTGAACTTTTGTTTGTTGCAAGTTTTTGATTACTGATTCAGTATTTTTTGCTGGTAATTGTTCTGTTCACATCTTCTATTTCTTTCTGTTTTAGTTAGTTTATATATGTGTAGGAATTTATTCATTTCTTCTAGGTTGTCCAACTTATTGGCGTATAATTTTTCATAATCTCTTATTATTGTTTGCATTTCTGTGGTACTGGTTGTTATTTCTCCTTTTTCATTTGTGATCTTATTTATTTGGGTCATTTTGTTTTGTTTTGTTTTGTTTTGTTTTTTTCTTGTTAGGTCTGGCTAGATGTTTATCAATTTCATTGACTTTTTTCAAAGAACCAGCTCCTGGTTTTATTGATCTATTCTACCGGTTTTTTTTTTCTGTTCTAATATTTATTATTTCCTTCTTTCTGCTGGTTTTAGGTTTTGTGTGTTTTTCTAGCTTCTTTAGGTGTAAGGTTAGGTTGAGATTTTTCTTTCTTCTCAAGGTAGGCCTGTATTGCTCTAAACTTCCCTCTTAGAAGTGCTTTTGTGGCATCCCAAGGATTTTGAACCACTATGTTTTCATTTTTGTTTTTTCCATGTATTTTTTATTTCTTCTTTGATTTCCCAGTTGACCCATTCATTGTTTAATAGCATGTTATTTAACCTCCATGTATTTGTGATCTTTCCAGATTTTTTCTTGTGGTTGACTTCTAATTTTATAGTGTTATAGTCAGAAAAGGTGTATGCTATGACTTTGATCTTCTTGAATTTGTTGAGGCTAGTTTTGTGGCCTGTGATCTCCTCTGGAGAATGTTCCATGTGCACTTAAAAAGAATGTGCATTCTGCTGTTTTAGGATGAAAGGTTCTGAAGATATCTGTTCAGTCCATCTGGTCCAGTATGTCACTCAAAGTCATTGTTTCCTTGTTGATATTCTATTTAGATGATCCATCTATTGCTGTAACTAGAATGTTAAAGTCCCTTATTATTATTGTATTATTATTATTAATTAGTCCATTATGTCTGTTATTAACTATTTTATGTATTTGGGTGCTCCCATGTTGGGTGAAAAGTATTTACAATTGTTGTATCTTGTTAGGTTATCCCTTTAATTATTTTATAGTATCCTTTTTTGTCTCTTGTTACAGTCTTTGTTTTAAAGTCTATTTTATCTGGTAGAAGTATTGCTAGTCTGGCTTTCTTTTGACATTCATTTGCATGACAAATGTTTCTCCAGCCCTTCATTTTCAATTTGCAGGTGTCTTTAGGTCTAAAATGAGTCTCTTGTAGGCAATATATAGATGGGTCTTGTTTGTTTTTTATTCATTCTGTCACTCTATGTCTTTTGATTGGAGATTAATCTATTTTTATTTTTTTATTTTTATTTTTATTTATTTTTAAAGATTTTATTTATTTATTTCACAGAGGGAGAGAGATCACAAGGAGGCAGAGAGGCAGGCAGAGGGAGAGGGGGAAGCAGGCTCCCCGCTGAGCAGGGAGCCCGATGCAGGCCTCGATCCCAGGACCCTGAGATCATGACCTGAGCCGAAAGCAGAGGCTTTAACCCACTGAGCCACCCAGGAGCCCAATCTATTTTTATTCAAAGAAATTATTGATGGATATTTACATATTGCCATTTTATTACTAGTTTTGTGTTGTTTCTAAAAATTTTTCTGATCCTTTCTTGTCTTTCTCTCTTCCATGGTTTTCTGATTTTCTTTAGTGATCTAACTGCATTTCTTTCTCTTTATTTTCTTTACATATTCTTGGGTGGTTTTTGATTCGTGGTACCATTAGATTTGTATATAACATCTTCTGCATATAGTCTATATTAAGTTGATGTTCATTTAAGTTTGAACCCATCTGTTACTCCTCTCCTCCCATGTTTTAGGTGTATGGTGTCATGTTTTACATCCTTTTATTTTGTGAATTCTTTGATTTTTTTATCAGAAATATTCATTTTTACTGCTTTTGTGTTTCCTACCTTCATACCATCCTTTTTTGTCTTTCTACTCAAAGGGTCCCCTTCAATATTTCTTGTGGACCTGGTTTTGTGACCATAAATCATGAACTCCTTTACCTTTTGTTTGTATAGGGAACTCCTCATCCCTCCTTTTATTCAATGATAGCCTTGCTGGATAGACTATTCTTGGCTGCAAGTTTTTCCCCTTTAGCACTTTCAATATATGAGGTGACTCCTTTCTGTCTTAGAAAGTTTCTGATGATCTGCTAATAGCTTTATGGGGTTTCCCTTATATGTAACTGTCTTCTTTTCTCCTACTGCTCTTAGGGTTTTTTTATTTATTACTATATTTTGCAAATTCAATTACAATATGTCTTTGGCCTGCTTTTGTTGATTGTGATGGGAGTTCTCCATGCCTCCTGGATCTAGATGTCTTTCCCCAGATAAGGGAAATTTTCAGCTATTATATTTTCATGTATATTTTCTGCCCCCTTTCCTCTCTCCTCCTCTTCTGGGACTCCTATAATACAAATGCTATTATGTTTGATGGAGTTCCCTAAGTCCATTCTCATTTTGGTAATTCTATTTTCTCTCTTTTGTTCAGACTAACTACTTTCCATTATTTTGTCTTCTAGGCCATTAATTTGTTCCTCTGCTTCTTCCAGTTTGCTATTCATTCATCAACTCTGTTTCTAATTTCATTTATTGAGCCCTTTATCTCACCTATGTTATTGCTATCTCTGTGTTAATGGTCACACTAATGTTCTCCACTCCTTTCTTGATTCCAGGAAGTATCTTTACAATCATTGCTTTAAATTCCCCATCAGGCAAGTTAGTTATATCTGTTTTGTTTAAATCTCTTGGTGTGGCCTCATTCTGTTCTTTCATTTGGGACAAATTCCTTTGTCTTCTCATTTTGCTTAAGTCTCTGTACCTGTTTCTCTGTGTTAGGAAAGTCAGCTACATCCCCTGTTCTTGAGGTTAATGGCTTTATGAAGAAGAGGTCCTATGGTGTTCTGCAGTGTAGTGTCCCCTGTTTTTTAGGGCCTGGGGCTTCCATAAGCATCTCTAATGTGTGCTGCACGTGCTCTGTTATTGAGTCCTTGCTGTTTTATCTTTCAGGCCAGTTGTCTTCAGAGGCTCTTTTTGCCTGTTGTGTGCAGTGTTTGGTCCCTGTCCTATATGTAGTACATTTGTTAAAATCTAGGTATGCTCTGGTGGTGCTTGTGAGATGAGACCTGTTGCCACTGCCACAGGAACCAAGACCTTGCCAAAATCCCAGGTTCTGAGACATGGTGTTGGCAAGAATTTGAACTGGCCTTCTTTGTAACGGGGCTGGTCACACTGGAACTGAGGCAAGGGTGAATGAGAGGGGCAGTTCCACTGGAGCAGGGGAAGGGGGCTTGGTATAAGCAAGGTAGGTAGCAAATGTCAGTGCTAAGCTGGTTACTGCAGTTGGCCCTGTTCTTATGCTGAGGGACAGGGGAGGGAAATGGCACCTGCCAGTTACTTTGCTCCTGGAGGGATCTTTCTGTGAACTCTGTCTCTCTGGTTCATACTGCAAGAAGAGTAAATAACATCCCCTTTGTGCCCCAGGTACTCTTCAGATCACTATTTCTATGCTATATGACCAAGGGCTATTTGCCTGTCTTCTCTCCAAGAGCAGCCCCAGTGTCCTCTGAATTCTCCCAGAGCCAAGAATGCTGATGACCCAAACTCTAGGCTTTAAGCCCCTCTACTTGTAAGAATTCATATATTCAGGCCCTCTCACTTTCCAAACCAGTTGCTATGGGGATTTGTTTTCCCTGTGTGCTCCCTTGTGCTTAGTCTCTTTCTTGCCTTTCTCCATGACTGTGGCTCCTTCTCCAATGCAGCAGCCACAATGTTTCTTTCACAAGCCATGTCTCTGTACTTCCTACCTTCCTCAATGTGGCCTCTTCTCTACTTTGAGTTGTGGTTTGTTCTTCCAGTCTTCAGAGTGATTTCTGAGGTATTTTGGATGCTATGACAGTTATCTAGTTGGGACAAGGTGAGCCTAGGGCCCTCCTACTCTGTGGCCATCTTTGATTTGTCTAATTGATAAAGCACCATTTTAATCACATCATATCAATCGTAAATACAAGCAACATGGCATTACTGTTGATGTGAATCTTGATCACCTAGGTGAGGTAGTGTTTATCATATTTATCCTCTGTAAAGTTATTGCTGCCACCCTCCCTGTCATACTGCACATTTTGAAAAGGAGGGGAAATAAATTATTTAATTGGAATTCTTCTGTTTTATGTATTTATTTAACGTATCATTTATTTATCTCAGTATTCATTCATGGGTATTTATTTTATACTTTGTGTTATAATACTACAGCATTTATTTTATTGCTCAAATTATTCCAGCTTTGGCCATTGTGAATTCTTTCAGATGACTATGGCATCCCTTTGACATACCTCTTCATGTGTTTGGGGTTTTTTGTTTGTTGTTTGTTTAGGTATTTTTTAGTAATTCCTTACTCCTGGACACTTCAAGATAATCCAGGCTTGTACTACCTGTCACCTAACCTATCTCTAGACTCAGCCATTTCTCTAAGTTGCCCTCATTCCTTTTACTGGAAAATGGTATTAGAAACTAAGGTCTAGAGACAAGGTGTGTCCTTGTTTCCAGGTCCTCCTAGCTGACAAAACAAGGTAATATGTGTGTATGCTAACCTATGTATTGACAGACACATAGCTAAGAATATTTCTACATCTAACAGTCTGAATCTATATTAACCCCAACATGAGTGCATACTGGTATCTCCAACTAAAATCCACTTTCACATGTATCATTCTAATCTCTTCCCCTTCCTTATCTGCTGTAATTTAACCAAACAGTGGGAAACCTGGTTCTCACTATTCATTGTCCATTTACTTAACTGTTCAATTCTAGTATGCAAGAAGTATCAATGATTAACCTGTATCCTTATGGGAAAATTTTATCAACTAGAATACAATTCTTATGTATAGTTTCTTTTTCCTTTAGTTTGACATATTCTCCTCATTTCCGAAGTTACTTACATCAGCAATTTCCCCCATCCCCTAGAGTGAGGTTGTTTCCTACATTTGTAACGGATTAGATTGTTTTGTCACATTCTGAATTCCATCTTGGGATTCTCCTGACCTCCTACATGTTGCTTATTTAATTTGCATACATTAAGTGCTGTATGGCTCTATGAGTTTTGACAGTTGCATATTGTCATGTATTCACCATTACAATATCACACGGAATAGTTTCAGCCCCCTAAAAATTTCATTGTGCTTCACTTATTTAGCCTTCTTTCCCCTTCTCCCAAACCCCCAGAACTACCGATCTTTTTATTATTTTGTCCGCTTTTATTGGTTTGGCTTTTCTAGAATGTCATATAATTAGAATCATAGGCCATATAGCCATTTCATACTGACTTCTTTCACTTAAATAATATGTAGTTAAGATTATTCATCTCTCTGTGGCTTGCTAGTTCATTTATTATTGCTGGATAACATTCAATTGAATGTTGCTCAAGGTATACCACAGTTGCTTATCTATGCACATATGGAAGCACATTTTGCTTGCTTCCAGATTTTGGTAATTATAAGTAAAGCTGCTATAAACATTCAAGTGCAGGATTTAGTGTGGACATAAGTTTTTACATCAGTTAGGTAAATATCTAGGAGCATGATTGCTGGATCATATGATAAGGCTACGTTTAGTTTTGTAAGAAATTGCCAAAATATCTCCCAAAGTGACTGTACCATTTTGCATTTCCACTAGCAGCAAATGAGAGTTACTATGAATTACTATTACTGTACATCCTTGCCAGAATTTGGTATTGTCTTTTTTTTCTTTAGCCATTTTGATAGGCTTTAGTTGTATCTCATTTGTTGTTTTCATTTGAAATTTCTTAACAAAAATGATGATGAACATCTTTTCATATGTTTATTTGCCATCTGTATATCTTCTTTGGTGATGTGTTTGCTCAGGACTTTTGCCCATTTTTTAATTGGGTTGTTTGTTTTCTTACTGTTGAATTTTAAGAGTTCTTTGTATATTTTGGATATAAGTCCTTTGTCAAATATGTGTTTTGCAAATATTTTCTCCCAGTCTGTGGCTCATCTTTCCATTCTCTTAACAGTGTCTTTCGCACAGCATGAATTTTTAAAAATTTTTTTATAAAGTCCTGCTTACTTTTTTCTTTGATCTTGCTTTTAGTGTTGTATGCAAAAACTCATCGGCAAGCCTAAAGTCACCTAAATTTTCTCCTGTGTTTTCTTCTTCAGGTTATATAGTTTGGATTTTACATTTTGGTTTATGATCCTTTTTGAGTTAATTTTTGAAAGGCATAAGATCTTGCTCTAGTCCCTCTCCCTCCCTCCTTCTCTCTTTTTTCTAATTTTGGCATCCACTTGTTCCAGCACTATTTGTTGAAAAGACTCTTCTTTCTCCACTGACTTATCCGTGCTCCTTTGTTAAACATTAGTTGACTACATTTGGATGGCTCTCTATTCTATTCTATTGGCCTGTGTGTCTATTCTTTTACCAGTACTATACTGTGTTGATTACTGTGGCTTTGTATTAAGTCTCGGAATCAAGGTAATGTGAGTTCTTCAACTATGTTCTTCTTCAGTATTGTGCTATTCTAGGTCTTTTGCCTTTACACATAAACTTTAAAATCAGCTTATATTAATATCTATAAAATACCTTTCAGGAATTTTGATTGGGGTTAAATTTAACCTTTGGATCAAGTTGTGAAAAATCAACATCCTAATAATACTGAGTCTTCCAATCCATGAACATAAAATATGTCTCCAATTATTCAGATAATTTTGGATTCTTTTTGTATCAGACATTTTTAGTTTTCCACATATAGGTCCTCCATATATTTTGTTAGATTTATACTTAAGAATTAATTTTTTGTGTGCTTTATTAGTGATATTTTCTTTTTATTTTAAATTTGAATGGTTTATTTATGACATATGTTAAAGCAATTGGTGCTAGTATACAAACATTATATCCTGCAACCTTGCTATACTTGGTATTGTTTCAGGAGTATATTTGTTGATTCCTTGGGATTTTCTACATAAACAATCCAATCATCTGAGAAAAATGAGAGTTTTGCTTCTTTGTCAAGCTATCAATATATTTTATTTCTTTTTCTTATCTGATGGCAGTAACTAGGACTTCCAGTACTATGTTGAATAAAAATAAGAGAGGACATTATTGCCTTGTTACTGATCTTAGCCAGAAAGGCAACTAATACCTCACCATTAAGTGTAATGTTAGCTATAGGGGTGTGTGTGTGTGTGTGTGTGTGTGTGTGTGTGTGTGTGTTCTTCAACAAGTTGAGGAAGTTACCTTCTATTACTAGTTTGCTGAGAGTTTTTATCATGAGTGCATGTGGTGGTTAAGTAGGGGAGAGAAAGCATTTAATGATCTTCTGATTTAATATTGTTTTCAAGGGCCTGGGTCTCTGGTTTGTAACTTCCACAAGTATTTCCCTATTTTTATAGCTCTGTTCTTCCTTTAGATGAGACAGGAAAGCTAGAGGGCCAGAAGTGGCAGCAATGTTTTTCTCTCATTCCAGATAAGGTTTGGTTAGATCTTTTTTTCCTCAAGAGAAGGTCTTGTTATGGAGAACACTCTTAGGGGTATTTCATAGTGACTAGTTTCCTCCTGGCTCTATGAGAGAATCTTTCTTAGATCTTCACTTTGGGAAACTAGTAGATTCCTGGAGGTAAAACCCACAAAAGTCTGGGAACTCCTTTAAGACCACACCTCTCTGTAATATCTTACTTTATGTGTTTCTATGAGTTTTTGATTCCAGAAACCCTTGCTTTAGGTATGAGAAGAGACTCTCTTGACTTCCCTCTCTTTCTGGATTTCAGTCTAGAAATTTGTCCTGGAAACTCACTCTGAGAGGTCCAAGAAAATTCATGTTTTTTTAGTTCAGTTTTTTTCTTGTCGTAAAGATGGGAGTGACAACTTCCATGCCTTTTACGTGTTCAAGCTGAAACCAGAAGTGAACACACTTCTTTTTATCTCTGATTTGGAAGCTCAGAAACTTTAGAATCTAGTCTATATTTCATGGACCATCATGTATCCTATTTGTCCTGGAAGTTTATGTTGGTCACAGAAGCAGAGAAACATTTACCTCTGGAGCAAATAAGGTAATTTCAGTTTAATTGAGAATATAATGAATGAAAGGACAGGTAACAAAAATGAATGATCGACCTTTGGCTACATGAAACCCTTTTGTGGGGAAAAAAAAAAGGCCTAGGGCAACATTTTTCTGGATGGGGCATTTGAGGGCATAGGATGATTTATTGCAGATTTTTATCAAGTACCTATTATATGCTAAGTTCTATAGTTGCCTAGGATGAATCTAAACAGAGGCAAGAAGATTCAGGCAGTCCATACAGTTTAGGCTTCTTGAGCAACAAATGGTACAAAAGATGGAGAGCGTAGCTGGCAGGGATAAATATGATGACGATGAAAGTAGGTAGCATAGTCCATTCTTGTTTCTTTATCTAGGAGACAATGTGTGTCTTTTAAAAGTCCCACCAATCCTCATCTCATCATAAAGTGTGTAATTTTAG
This sequence comes from Ailurus styani, assembly GCA_002007465.1. Classification (NCBI taxonomy): domain Eukaryota; kingdom Metazoa; phylum Chordata; class Mammalia; order Carnivora; family Ailuridae; genus Ailurus; species Ailurus styani. Next base: position 12,420 of record LNAC01001044.1, on the reverse strand, counting down.
TCATAGTTCCATGTGAAGCCCAAAACATTCACCCTTACTAAAACACTCCGTATTATAAAAAAACGGGAAAAGAGGAGTTATCAAAATAGAAGTTAATTAAAATAACATACAGACTCACAAGCCTCCACTTCTACAGCTGCTCATTTGACCTGGATTAAAAGTCAAAGTTCTGTTTTTTTTCCCACTAATTTTGTGAGCCCCTTGCTCTCTGTCACCATTTCCTTTGGATGGCATTATTTACCAGGTGGGATGAACCAAGCCATAATTTCTGGGTCCTCGGGCAGTCCTGATCCTATCACTTTGCCTCAGTTTTCTATTGATTAGTATGATTATTTAAAAGGCACCTGAATGAATCTTCTAGATTTCAGTGATCACTCCTCGGCATATATAATTTTCTCTTAGTAAACTGGATGAATCAGCTCAGCTAGTAGAGTGATTACTTTTTCTACCTCTTGGTTAAGCAGCATGAGGAGACTCAAATGGCTAGAAGACAGTCCCAGTTTTAAAATTTGACAGAAACATGACTATATTCCCCAACAGTATCACTTCTTTCTTAGACACTAAAACCTCCAAACCCACTGTCCTCAAGCTAATGGGGAAGGGCAACAAGAATTCCTTAAGTGTTAGGTATTAAATTGACCTCTTCCACTGGCATTCCTTGATGCCAGGACCAACAGTTTGACTATGGGTAGACATAACTATATGTTGCCCACACGGGAAAGAAATATGCTGCATCTTGTAGGACAACACTGTAACTCTAGATCCTATTAGGAACCAATTGCTGCCTATTCTGTGATGAAAATAGATCCATTGTAATCAATCTGCAACCAGGCAGATGGCTGCTCTTTCTAGGTACTAATGCTACACTGAGGCTTAGTGTTGGCTTCTGCTGATGGCAGCCTGGGCACTCAGCAGTGGCATGGTATGAGCAACCATAGTCAAGCGAAGTTCATGTTATTGAGCTCACAATAAACTTCCATCTTCATCACTATGACCACTTTTAAAATTGGTATCTTGAGCAAAAATTGGGGTGGCTAGGAAAAGAGGCAGACTGACATTTAGCAATGCATCCTTCTGATCGACATTACAAATATCTCTACATTCTCTTCCCATTCTAAGAACCCCAACCATATACCTCTCCCCCAAGTCTTCCATATTATCAATTTTTCAATTGTATTCCAAATTCTTGATCACTAAAACTATCTGGCACTCTCTGACAATCAACATTTATCTGTACCTCTGATTGTATCTTCTTCAAAGAAATGGACTAGATTTTTCTGCTAGGCATTCTTTATACTGGGAGGATTTCCCTTCAGCATTGATTTTCAGAACCAACCTTCAGTAGGGCTGTAATGTAGCAACCACCCACTTCTAGGTGGTATCAGCATAGTATCCATGCCTACACATAAATCAGGCCTGATCATGTATGTGAGTTGAGGGAGAGGGGGCAACAGAAGAGAAGTAGGTGCCAAAGGAAATCTGATCATAAACTTTGTAACTTTTGGACCCTCTTATATATAGCATTTCTATTTTCTATTTGAAAATGGCTTCACCATCTGATTTTATGGTTCAGTGTATCAGATGACACCCAGTTCTTTTTTTTTTTTTTAATTTCATGAAGTTGTATTCCCTTTATTTTTTTTTTCAGGAGGACTTTTTAAGTTTTTATTTTAATTCCAGTTAGTTAACATATAGTGTCATATTAGTTTCAGGTGTACAATATAGTGATTCAACACTTCTGTACATCACGCAGTGCTCATCAAGTGCATTCCTTAATACCCATTACCTATTCAACCCCTCCCTCCACTCCCATCCTCTCGAGTAACCATCAGTCTGTTCTCTATTATTGAGTTTGTGTTTCTTGATTTGTGTGTGTGTGTATGTGAGTGTGTGTGTGTGTGTGTGTGTCTTTTTCTTCCTCTTTTGCTCATTTGTTTCTTAAATTCTGCATATTGGTGAAATCATATGGTTTCTTTCCTTCTCTGATTGAGTTATTTTGCTTAGCATTATACTCTTTAGCTGCATCCATGTCATTGCAAGTGGCAAGATTTCATTCTTTTCTGTGGCTGAATAATATTTTGTTGTATATATGTACCACCTCTTTATCCATTCATCAGTTGATAGAGACTTGGGCTGCTACCACATCTAGGCTATTGTAAATAATGTTGCTATAAACATAGGGGTGGATATATCCTTTTAAATTAGTGTTTTGTTATTCTTTGGGTAAGTACACAGTAGTGTAATTGCTGGATCATAGAGTAGTTCTATTTTTAATTTTTTGAGAAACCTCCATACTGTTTTCCACAGTGGCTGCACCAGTTTCATTCCCACCAACAGTTCACAAGTGTTCCTTTTTCTCCACATCCTCACCAACATTTGTTGTTTCTTGAGATAACACCCAGTTCTTGAACAGCATTTCAGGGGACTCTCCATGTCCCATTGTTAGGTATTCAGTCTCTACTAGAATCAAGTAATAATCTAGCAGTTGCTCTTCAAAAAAAAATACATATCTACAGGAACAAATACTTTCTTATTCAAAAAGGCTAGGAAGCTTAGTCACAGACTCTAAGTCATCTCTACATTCCACAGACAGCTTCTAACACCATTAGGACTACTGGGTCATAAGATGCAAGTAACAGGGCAACTTACATTATATCCTGATCCTGCTGCAGTGTCTCCTCTTCCTCCAGATCCCATCCAAAACAGGTAGAATTTTAGGTTACCTAGGAAATTGGATAGCAAAAGACATTCAAATTAGCCTATGCTGTCTTCCAGAATCCAAGGAGACTCCCTAAAATTTTGTGTTCCTTTGTGATGGATGGGTAATACAAGCACAGAGACTTGTCTCCTACTTTAAAAGGTTTTTTTGTTTTGTTTTGGTTTGGTTTGGTTTGTTTTTCCAAGCCCCCTGTCAGTGGACAATTAAAATTTCACTAATGTACAGGCTCTGCACTTTCATTGGGTTTATCTCTCGTCTTTTGATATGAATGTATCTTGCTTAAGCATATAGGATAATGGCCAGAAATAACCAAGACAAATGAGGAAAATTATCCTTAATGTAATGGACCAGTGTAGTCTCCAATGCCATATCAAGATCTTAACGGTTCGCCAGATAATTGGCTGGGAGTTGACTTATCTTTAAGTAGAGACAGTGAAGGGGAATTGCAGTCTGTGCTTCCTGAAGGCAAACTGCTTTTGATTATCTTTGCTGATGTGGACTAAAATGAAAGAATTAATTCTGTCAATATATGCATATCAAATATAAGGAGCCAGTTGATTTGTGTTAGAAGGTCCAACTTCTGGAACTATAACCATGATAGGCATCACCATCTGATTAAATTTATAATAATCTATAGTCACTCTTCGAGCTGCATGTGGGTTTTGTACTTGGCAAACAGGTCAGTTTAATGAAGCCCCAAATCACCTATTCTTAAATCTCTGAAGCCCTTACTGGTGGCACTGGTTGCTGTAATAGTCTCAGTGAAAGGATAATGCTTTGGGATAATGCTATCCTGGAGAATGGGGACAATGGGGACAATGTCTAGATTCTTGGGCTTCTGAGTTCTGGCTTTATTTATCCAAAAGTCATACATGCCCAGGACTGCACATAATATGATTCACCAAGGCTGTTAGGGTCTGTGTAAGTAGTAAGCTTAAATAGACTTTCCTGCTGATATAAGCCAACTTTGAAGTGAAAAGTTTAAAAAAAAAAGTAAGGGAAAGGAAAAGATATTTTAGAGGTCAAGGTCCAAAAGAATGATATATAACCATTGGGGTATTGTTTAAACAAATAGACCAGATTGCCTTGAGACATTCTTAATGTTTCAGTTGGGAGGGGAAAAAATGAAGCATGAAACATAAATACAATCCATTTACTAGCAATGGAGGTTTCCAAGGATGACTTTCTGCTTGTTTGGAATTTTAGCATAGCCAGAAGTATTGTTCTTTTCCTAGATATTACCTCTTTCTGAAATTAGTAATGGAATAGATGTTGTATTTTTATTTATTTGTACAGTATAGAATGGTTCATCTCAAAGTCAGTGGGAAGTGTGAGAGTCTTGTCTTAAAGCAGGGGTGTGCATGCTTATTTTGTAAAACATTAAAGAGGCAAATGTGAACCTGGAGGATAATTGGAAGAGGGCACATTTCTCCATCTGATATTTCTGTGCTGCTGCCCCAAGAAAGACTGGGGCAATGCTTCCAATATTGTTTTATCAAAACTTGTCTATATGTGGTGTTCTTTGGATGTCTATAACAAATTCAACCAAGACTACTGATTTTATCTCTTTATCCACATAAATTTGCTTTGGAGACATAAATTTGTCCTTTCAAATGATACTGGTTTAAGTTATATGGCAAAATCAAATACTTTATTTTTCTTATGATTTTCCATCCTTCTTTGTATGATCTGGGCTCTTGATAAGCCAACAAGTTATGGTATTTCCAGGAAAACAAAGTTCGGGTATGTTAATATTATCTCTAGTTTCAATACTTTGTCTTGAAAATGATGAACTGTCACGAGTTCACTCTTGGACCCCAATACAGAAAAAAGACACACTGTCAAGATACAGGTTATGAACTTTGCCTGTTGATATGAGAAATATACATTTATTCAAAAATATTTATTAAGTGTCTAACATGTGTCAATGCAATGACAAAAATAAGAATGTTGGTCTCTTCCCACAAGAAGCTTAAATGGAAAATGGAAAAGAAATAAAGTATTGCAAAAACATTAACTAAATACAATCATAGTGAAAACATAACACAGGAATTTGACCTAGTCAGGAAAGGCTTTTCTGATGAAGGGAGTTTTAAGCTGAAACCTGCAAAGTGAGTAAGATTAGTGAGGCAAAAGATGTGTGTGTCATGCCCACACAAGCCAGTGAATGTGTATACAGAAGAAAGTATTTCAGGGAAAGGGACATGAAGTGCAACAAAAAACAAAAAACAACAAAACACCTGTGAAATAGAAAATAGCAAAATATACATTAGAGAAATCCCAAAAAGGGATAGTAGAAGCATAGAGAGCAAGGGAGAACATGCTTTAAATAAGAACAGGAATATTACACATTGCTTAAATTGAAATCAATTGAAGAACTTTTGAGTGAATTGGATTGAGTTCTGAAACCAATGTGAAGGCATTTAAGCATGTGAAGCATGAAACTTGAGATAATCAGATTTGTGGTTTGGAAAGATTGTGCTGGTTTCTGTGTGAGAGAGCACTGTATTTTCTATGGAAAGAGCAAGTCATTAATACAAAAAACAAAGTGAACCAACAGGAGGTGGAGGTCCAGTTCAGAATGGAAGAGTTCCTAGTGAACGATGGTAGTTTTAATGTAATTGAGGGGAGTGGTGGGTAGGACTGAAAACTCAATGGGTAGGAGTGGAGGTAGGAGTACAAATAGTAGAGTCTACAGAGACACTGGAATAGGGGACAATAAGTCAAAAAGGTCAAGTATTCAGGCATTTTACCTAATTTTAAAAATTGATGATTATGTCCTTTTAAATGAACCACTGTCTTCATTCTTTTAATTAACAGTTATTGAGCATGTTCAATGTTCAAATACTGTGGGGGATGCTGATGGCGCTTATGTATCTTAGACATCATGTAGAGGTGAAATGCCTCAGTTTCTTCCTGCATCAGTGTGGATATGGTTAGGAAAATGAAGCTATTCCTGGAATAAAGAATTTCAACATAAAAGTTATGGTTTATACCTGACTTGGGCAATGATGTTCCCGGAGGCTACAGTTATAAGATTAGAGATGATAGGAAGAAGACTGCAGTTAGAAGAGTTCCTGAAAATTTCAGCCTGAAACACTAACATGGGTGTTTTTCAAAAGTACTGTGATAAACCACTGCAAATTTTAAGTCTTTGGGAAAGATCCCACCATTTTCCCAGTTTACCATAATAAAGAGATAGCTCACAGAGAAGTCTATGAAGCCATTAGATTTGCTCACAAAGACCTCCAAAGGATAATGACCACTCTTCCATTCTGTCTTCTAAATGTCACACAGGTTATTTTCATAGGTAAACTTTCTACAAGAACTATACAGGAAAGGAATATCTTAGAAATGTAGCTCCTCGCTTCTACCCTGCATTATAGAAGAGATCTTAAATGGGGGTGCATTAGTGTAGCTTATCTACAAATCTGATTCCAAGATGGAATTAAATGCACAGTTTTTATTGGGGGGAATGCATGTAAGAGAAAAATAAAGAGCAAGCTAGGGAAGGCTGGGAGAGGCATCAGGTCACTATGCTATTTTGATTATTAGTAAAGGAAGAGAGAAAGAAGGTTGGATGGAAATGATGTATACTGCCATAAAGTCTAAAGAAGGTTCCCCAGGGTATCAGAGAATCTTCAAGGCAAAGTTGGTTATTAGAGGAACCCCGGTCTCCCAAAAAGAAACCTGCCTTATACACTTGCCATACCCAGTCACTGGAGGGTCGTAGCTTGTGGGAAGTGTGGTCTCAGTACAATTGCGGTGATGAATTTCAGAGAACACAGTAGCGCTCTTCCTAAAGTGGGCTTTCTGCAGTTGAGATCTGGGACCCACATTCTTGTGGTCATCACATGCAAGATTTAGTCAAAGGTTGTCATCTGACAATCTAGCACAGTCTACCCCTTTGTTGACTTAGCATCCACACCACCTCTTTAACCCACATTTTCCTTTGGAAGAAAGACTAGAACAACATCTGGGTAACATGGTACCACTCTCTGACTACAAACAAACACCTTCTCATCTTCTCACAAAATGGACACATCAAGTTGTGTCTGCTACTTTATTCACCCTGAGTGATATTTATCACTCTTCTAGTAAGTTATAATCCTTCTGATATCCTTTCATTTAAATACTGAGTTACAGAGTTAACCACTATTAACCCATTCTATTTTTTTAATTTTTAAAAGTTTTTAATTAGTTAGTTAACATACAGTATTATATTAGTTTCAGGTGTCCAGTACAGTAATTTAACACTTTCATACACCACCCTCTATCAACACATCCTTTTATCTGATAGAAATTAAACTGGAGAAGGGAAAAAGAACTGATATTGTGTGTGTATGCATCATACACAAAATATATCATATATATACATATTAAAACAATTAAAATTTGCATAGATAATCTGGTTCTCATTTTTGCAACTGGTCATAAGTCTACAACTGCACTTTATAACTCTTTCTCCACTGCTCATTTCATCTTGCCTTTGCATTCAGCCAGTAGCCCAGATGGGTCTTATCCTGGTGGGTCTGTGCTTTGAATAGTTTTGCTTCTATTTTGTTATTGTGGTTTCTCACCGACTTTCACTATGAAATACAGGGTACTAAGAGGTTCCCCACAGAATCCCTTGGATTACAGGCATACTTCTTTGTGCTTCATTGTGTAGTAGTAACTGTTTCCCCTTGAGAATCAGAATTTGTTATCAAGCCAACATATAATCTATTTGATGAGCCCAAAATGTCAGTCTGAACTTCTCAGATCCATGAAACCCTCGCTGGGTCACCTGGAAGTTTTCTCTTTTTGGAAACTAAGACTTTTTTTTTTTAAGATTTCATTTATTCATTTGACAGAGAGAGATTGCAAGTAGGCATAGAGGCAGGCAGAGAGAGGAGGAAGCAGGCTCCCTGCTGAGCAGAGAGCCTGATGTGGGCCTCAATCCCAGGACCCTGAGATCATGACCTGAGCTGAAGGCAGAGGATTGAACCCACTGAGCCACCCAGGCGCCCTGGAAACTAAGACTTCTAATTAAAAGGAACCCAAAGTTGGGCATTTATCCTTTCTGATGGTTGCATAGTATTCCATTGTATATACGGACCACATCTTTATTCATTTGTCTGTTGAAGGGCATCTCGGCTCTTGCCACAGTTTGGTGATTGTGGACATTGCTGCTATGAACATTGGGGTACATATGGTCTTTCTTTTTACTCCATCTATATCTTTGGGGTAAATACCCATTAGTGCAATTGCAGGGTCATGGAGGGCATGTACTGCATGGAGCACTGGGTGTGGTGCATAAACAGTGAATCTTGAATCACTGAAAAAATAAATTTAAAAAAAAGGAACACAAAGTTTTGAGAATGAGAAGCAAAAAACTTCTAGGAGGTCATTAGATGTTCTAGTGAGAGGATCCATTCTCATTTTCACCTTTGTGTTCCAGACGTGTGCATCCTGGCTATCTGCTGGCTCAAATCACAAATCATACCCAAAGGACACTATCTAGCCATAAAACTACCACATTCTAGGTGTTACCATACCTTACTAGCATTCAAAAATACATTTCACTCTTATACCAGTTAGTTAACACCTCTGTAAATGATTTTCTATGTTCGTTCTCTCACTGATAGTGATTGAGTATGCCCGTCTTCAAAACTGTTAGAGGCTGCAGAAGCTTTATTATCTTAAGCGTCAAAGTGATGTATAATATGTGATTCCCTTCTCTTCAGAAGTTTCCAGGGATAAAACAGATCAATTGTCATTTTATAATTAAGAAACTAAAAATGCTTTAACAGACATATAAAAATATGTGCACTCATGATTAATAAGGGAAAAAAAAAACACTTCCAGTTTGGAAGTCAGAAGAGTCTCGACGGGAAAAGACATGGGGAGGTGGAGGATTTATTCGAGGCAGGGGAACCCAGAGCAAAGGCAAGACATGCAGTGATCTCGGGAGCTCAGCAAGAGCAGTCTGGCTTGGCTGGAGACAAAACAAGCATCCGAAACAGGTGGGATAGGAAGTTTGAAAGGTGGATGGGCATGAGATCTTTGCAGAAACTGTAATGTCAGTCTAATGACTTCTTCTGCACTGAGAAGCAGCAGGAGGGTTTTCCTTTTGTTTTTCTTTTTGTTTGTTTTCTTCCAGAAAAAAAAATGTTGCAAAATGTTACAGCTGAAGAAAGCTTCAACCTTGCTTCTACTGCTCAGTTGTATGATCTTGGAGGTTCATTATCTCTCTGAGCTTCAACTTCATTGTCAGTAAATGTGAATGATAATACATCCTTCACAAGGTTAAGAGGATAAAATGCCTGCTAGAGTACCGAGTTTTTTATTAAATAAATATGCCTTGAGCTATGCTCTGAACTGAGTATTGGATCATGATAACAGTGAAGATTGATAACCACCGTTGGGAGGCGCGGTGTATGGGCGCAACCTATGACTCACCCCGCACCAGCCCCCATGAGGGCTTTTGTGAGGCCGACTTTGAAGGTGGGGGTCCCAGCCCTCGGAGCCATTGGACATGGGGACAGACAGTGATAGGAGTCTTTCTCAACCACACTTAACTGGGCCACGACTTACTCCTTTTTCTTTCTTTTCATCTCTCCATCCTTTAGGGTGAAAAATTATTACAGTTTGTTGAAATCACAAGAAAAGATTCTATGTAAGTATAGAATTTCATAACTTTAAATATCAAATAAAATATCCATGGCTTAAAGCATTTTGGAATTTTAGCAGGCTTTTGTATCAGATTCCCCGCACTCATCCCCAATCCCTCCAAGCCCCAGGCATCATCTGCCTCATGGAAAGACACCTTCCTCATAATGCATCATGATCATTATGATAATAGCTTGTTCTCAGGACGTACAGGTGCTGTTATAAGCACTGCACACACATTATATTATTTAATGAAAAAAACAACCCTATGAGGTATGTTATTTTTTTCCCGATTTTGTAGACGAAAAAAGTGGACTAAAAGGAGATCTCATAATTTGCCAAAGGCTTACTTTACAGCTGCTGAACTGCAATTCCAAGCTTCAGTGCCAGTCATAGACTTGCCTGGCTCCCTTCAGCACAGGACGAAGGGTGTCAGACATCAGAAGGCCTGCCTTCCCCCAGTGGTCCTCCACTTTAGTCCTCCATTCTAGTCTTCTTCCCAGGAAATGAGATCATCCACTGGCCCTCTTTGTAGTTCAGGCCTGTTGCACCTGTTTGGCCACCAGTAAGCCAGAACTCTTTTTCTCTGACCTACGCCCTGCTTCAAATGATATTTCTACGTTCACTAGTCTTGAAATTTTAAAAACTTGGAATAAAATTTAGGTTTTCTTAGCAGCATAGTCCTTGTTCTTCCATTTCCTGCTCTTTCCCTTTCTCAGTACCCACCATAGGACAGGGCCTGTTTGATTCAGGTGTGGATACTTAGATAAGCCCCTTGGCATGGGTGGGGAATTTGGTTAACTGAAGAATTTTTTTTTTTAACTCTCAACAGAGTGCAAATTTGGAGTCAGGTTGAAGTGAGGGAGCCATTAAAAGAGTCTCAAAGCCTGCATGGAAAAAAACGAAGGAACTAACTCCAGCAGTAGAGGAATTTAAGGAAAGAGGAGAGATATCTAGTAAGGATTTTATTGGATTTTGATATGCATGAAAACCTTTTACTCTGACTTCCCATGAAAACTTTCTCTCTCTTTCTTACTAATATATTGTGGAGTTGGAAGTGGTTTTGGAGAGTGCTTAGAAGGGGCTCAAAGTCTGGGCTCAGTATGATCAGTAGATGGGCAAGGTCAAGAGCCAAGGCTACATATAGGCAGTCAGCCACATCTGGATTATGTCTTTAACATTGTAATATTAGATGGAGGAGTGGCAAGATGGCAGAGGAGTAGGAGACCAATAATCATCAGGTCCCAGGAATTCACCCAGAGAGCTATCAAACTATTCTGAACACCTACAAATTCTACCGGAGATCGAAGAGAAGAAGAGCAGCAATTCTAGGAACAGAAAATTGACCACTTTCTGGAAGGTAGGACGTGCGGAGAAGTGAATCTGACGCGACGGGGAGATAGACCTGGGGGGAGGGGCCGGCTGCCGGCAAGGGAGCAAGCAGCGGAGCACAGACTCGGAACTGTTACAAGTTGGCTCCACTGAGGGACGTCGCCCCAGAGGCCAAGTGGGGGGTGAAGCCCCTGCAGGGACAGTGTGGTCTCAGGACCACGGGGACACAAAAAGACCAGGGGTGTCTGAGCGTGACCGAGCTCCCAGGTCTCAGAGAGAAGCCGGCGGGAGAGACGGAGCTGAGCTGAGGTGTCTCTCAGCTCGGGGTTACCTTGGGCTGTGATCTGAAGCTCAGCCGGGTCACTGATCTGTGAGCGGGGACCCCACGGGCGGCAGACCCAGAGAGACTCACCTTCCTCCTCCGGGACCAGCAGCGCAGGAGCAGCTGCAGGAATCTGCCGGGTTCGGAGATCCTAAATGGGGCCATGCCAGAGACAGAGACACTCGGTCACAGGCCGGGTGAGCTCGGAGCGCGGCCGGAGACCAGGAGACAGGAGGGACTGCTTTTCTCTGAGGCGCACTGAGGACTGAGGCCCCAGGCTCTCGGCTCCTCCAGGTCGGAGACTGGGAGCCGCCATTTTCAGTCCCGTCCTCCAACGAGGTAAGGAAAGCGTTCAGGGAACAAAAGCTTCCGCGTGCGAACCCGAGCTGATGACTTAGCCTGGCCCCTGGCGAAGGCGGTGGGAATCCGCCTCGGGCAGAGACACTTGAGAATCACAGCAACAGGCCCCT
>LNAC01001043.1:285075-399105 GCA_002007465.1 Ailurus styani | reverse complement strand
CTTCCCGTCGCCGCAGATTCACTTCTCCGCACGTCCTACCTTCCAGAAAGTGGTCGATTTTCTGTTCCTAGACTTGCTGCTCTTCTTCTCTTCGATCTCCGGTAGAATTTGTAGGTGTTCAGAATGGTTTGATAGCTCTCTGGGTGAATTCCTGGGACCTGATGATAATCGGTCTCCTACTCCTCCGCCATCTTGCCGCTCCTCCCCGCAGCCCATGTTTTAATAGAATTTTTTTTTACTATTGAGTCATATAAATTCTTTATATATTTTGAATATTAACTCCCTACACTTTATCAGATATATTATTTGCAAATGTTTGCTTTTCATTTGGTAGGTTGCTTTTTCATTTTGTTGATGGTTTCCTTTGCTGTGCAGAAGCTTTTTAGTGTGATGTAGTCCCACTTGTTTATTTTTGCTTTTTCGCCTTTTCCATTTGGGATCAAGTCCAAAAAGTCATTGCTAAGGAGCTTGCCACCTATGTTTTCTTATAGGAATTTTATGGTTTTCCATTTTGTTGTACTCATACAGGAATTTCAAAACTCTGGGGTTGAGAAGTCAATATTACCAAAGGAGGAGTGATTCATTACATATCTTTGCTCTTCATTGAATCAGGATATTTAAATACAGTGTCCCTTGAATGAGAACATCATGATATTTACATGAGCTGTCACATGACCACTCCCCTCCACATTGGGCCACAGTGCTCTGAGAAACAGATCTGAAATGTAAACCTAAAAGGAGAGCAGTGAGTCCAAACCTGGACAGGAATACAGTTAAGTGATTAAAGCATGGGTATATAGTGGCAAAGGAAAAGAATCTGAAGCATGAGAATATCATTGGAGACGTTGAACACTTTATGCAATCTTGAACTTTCTACCTGCTAGGATGAAGGGATTGTTCTAAAGGACAGAAAAATGGCTTTCTTTTTTGATTCTGCATATACAAAGACGCTCCCTGAAGAGTTTGTTTATTCCTTTCCTCTGACCTCGAACTGCTGATGAAGATGATTTTTTCCTAGATATGTAATTTTGAATTAACCCCAGCTGTCTCCACCCAGATTTGTTCCTGCTTTCCCCCTACATCCTCTAAACACCCCCACCGTCTATCCCACCACGCAGAATGACATACCAAAAATGAGTTTGTACTAAATGTGGAATCCTAAAGATTATAGGTAATTTTATTTGGTTACATTGTTACCAGATCACATCCTCCTTTTGTGCTACAGTTAGATGTTGGAGGGGAGAATGTGTCTCATCCAGAGAAGAGGAATTGATGTGTACAGCTCTAGCCCCACACCACAAATCAGATCCTGAACCTGAGCAGTAGGAATATTCTGGTTGGACACCAAACTGGATAGAAAACATTGATCAAAATGACAAAATGGCCAACATGTCTAAGTGGTTGAAATGAGTATTTCTAGTCTATCTTAAGTACATTTTCATGGCTCACAATTGTTTTCTAATTATTGTGTGTTCCCAAGTGGTTGGATTTTAGGTCAGAAGGAGAAGTTGTTTTAGCAGAGTGGAGGAGGCCATTGAATAGCTAAATAAACATCTCCCTTTAAAAACTTCCAGAATAACAGATCACCAGCTCTCTATTATATATGTGAATGGATGTATGTGTGTATGTGTAATCACTTACCCTCCAGTCCCAATCCTGGACTAAAGAAAATATCTTTTTTAGAGAAAGGAAAAGAAAATTCAGAGAAAAATGTCCCTTGAATTCCTGTAAGAATTTGATTTATGCTGAAGCAGAAAGACCATTTAATATTTTTCTTTGAATTTGATATAGTTGTCATGAAACCATTGTTTAGTAAGGCAAAAATTGTCCCTACTTAGATTTTGAATATTTGTTCATTGTCTTTGGATGGAAACTGAGGTAAAAACTTTGATGGGATTTGAGTACTGGCTATTCTGTTGTGTATATTACATTTATGGAAGCCTTTTTGGAATTCTTTTAGCAGTTTGAAAGTATAAGTCCCTACTTTCAAAATTGGGATTATATCTTCTACTTAATAACAACCTGATCACTGATGGCTTTAATTTTCTTTTGATACTCAAAGAGATTCTTCATAAAAAGCATCCAAGTAAAGACAAAATGAAACAAGACCAGAAATGGTTATACAGGAGGAAAAAAACCCCACATATGCTGAGTATTTTTACAAAAATAATAAGCATGTCTCTGTTAAGAGATTCATTATAATAAAATAGCTTTTTCCCCCCTTCACCTACTGAGACATTAGCAGTTTGGGACTCCTGAATTATATTATGTTTGATAACTTCCTATTGCATTAGTGAATTTCCATTTGGTTATAAAAATTTCCTGATAAGGCCCCATTATTTCTATGGCTGTGAGGCAAAGTATAATCTGATTATGGAGCTACTTTTATTATAACTGTAGCTAACGTGATAATATACACCATATTATTACAGAAATGCTCCATGGTATTTTCTATTTTGAAAAAGGGCAGAGACAGTCTCAGAGAAAGAATAACAGGAGAGACAAGAAAGGTTTGAACAGGTCAACAAAGTATTCCCTTAAAAAGCATGTTGACCCCACAGTTATATAATGAGGGAAACAGGGGTTATTCTTTTCCTCACAAATCAGGAAAACACCCCCTGTGTCTGAAATTAGAAATCATCTCTTCCCTATGTCTAAGAGAATACCTGTCGTGAACAATGAAGTGATAGACAATGAAGATTAGCTCATTGGACTAGGCTTGTTATCTCATTTAGACTGAGTTCACCACTAAGCCATTCAATTCCAATACATTCGTTGAGTACCTACTAAGTATAAGTACTATGATAGATAATGGGTACAATGGAGAAAACGCCATCATCCCTATCAGTAAGCAGTTTATGTCTTTTAATAATTGCAATACAATATGGGGGAGATGTGTAAAGTAATAATTACAATTCAATATAACAGGTGTTATAAAAGAGATATTGACAATATGTCTTGAAGGTTGAATAGGAGTTCCAGGGGGAATCAGACAACCAGGAGTACGTCGAGCAGGAAGCAGGAGGTGATGGCTGGCAGGTGTGTGTGCAAAGGCATTTGGGGGTGAAGGGTTGACAGGTTAAGTCCAGATGTGAAGGGCATGACATGCTCTGAAAAATATACTGGACTTTACTCCATGGGTTGGGTTGAAAAAGTGATCTCCAAAGATGGGGGAGGTGGTCCACAAAAGAGGAGCCATAATAGTTCAAATTTGTGTTTTGGAGAGATGCCCCTGTGAACTGTGTGTAGGGTGAACAGGAGCACTGAACATGTGGGAAAAAGGAAAACCAGAGGGGAAGTTTGTGAATCTGAACTAAGGTGTACACCAGCTTTGAGGGATGGACAGATTTGCTATATGTCTGAGCTAAAATCAGTTGAGTGTTTGAGGGGAAAATGGGATTCCAGGGGACTGACTGAGTGATTACATAATTGGTTGGCCCCATTAAGTGGTAAAGGAAAAGCTTGGGCTGGTGGGCGTCCTTTGGCTGTATTACCTTTGAGATCACTTCCAGAATATCCAGGTGGACTTGTCCAGGAGGTTGCTGCGATATATGCATTTGGAGCTCAGGAGAGCTACCAAACTTCTGAGTTATCAGTGGATCTGTGGCAGTTAAAGTTTGGGGAATAGAAGGAAGAAATGGAGGAGGAAGACAAGAGAGCCGGGGATGAAGCTCTGGGCACTAATATCTAGGGGCACAAGGAGGGAGACTAAGATGTGGTCAAAGCAGGAGGAGGAAAAAAAGAAAAGAAGTGGTAGCTTGGGGAAGAGAGTTTCCAGATGGAAGGATCCAACTTTGTCAGAGACCCATAGGAAGTTAAGAAAAGTAAAGATGGTAAGTCCTCGAGAGGAACATTTGAGAGGAACCAGAGACAGTGGATTGGTAGGCAGAAGAGTGGTAAGAAGCAGAGTTGGGGAGAGCAAAGTTTATAGGTGGCGAGACCTGAGCCAGTATGAATGCTGATAAGGAGAAACGAGTGCAGAGAATGTGTAATATAGGGACTGGCCTTGAACTTGGAGAAGGATAGGTACTGATGTGGAAAGGAGGTACGTGCTGGGGTTCACATATGGAACGTATTTTTCCTCTCTGTGAGACCAGGTTATTCATTCAAACTACTTAAATGTGAAAGTTTCCTTCCTTGGGAGAAGATATTCGCAGACGACATATCAGATAAAGGGCTAGTAATCAAAATCTATAAAGAGCTTCTCAAACTCAACACCCATAAAACAAATAACCCAGTCAAGAAATGGGCAGAAGACATGAACAGACATTTCTCCAAAGAAGACATCCAAATGGCCAACAGACACATGAGAAACTGCTCAACATCACTTGGCATCAGAGAAATACAAATCAAAAAACCACAGTGAGATACCACCTCACACCAGTCAGAATGGCTAAACTCAACAAGTCAGGAAACGACAGATGTTGGCGAGGTTGCAGAGAAGGGGGACCCTCCTACACTGTTGGTGGGAATGCAAGCTGGTGCAGCCACTCTGGAAAACAGTGTGGAGATTCCTCAAAAAGTTGAAAATGGAGCTACCCTACGACCCAGCAATCGCACTACTGAGTATTTACCCTAAAGATACAAAGGTAGTGATCCTCAGGGGCACATGCACCTGAATGTTTATAGCAGCAATGTCCACAATAGCCAAACTATGGAAAGAACCTAGATGTCCATCTACAGATGAATGGATAAAGAAGAGGTGGTATATATATACAATGGAATACTATGCAGCTATCAAAAGAAATGAAATCTTACCATTTGCAACGACGTGGATGGAACTGGAGGGTATTATGCTGAGCGAAATAAGTCAATCAGAGAAAGACAATTATCATATGATTTCTCTGATATGAGGAACTTGAGAGTCAGGGTGGGGGGGTCATGGGGGGTAGGGAGGGAAAAATAATGAAACAAGATGGGATAGGGAAGGATACAAACCATAAGAGACTCCTAATCTCAGAAAACAAACTGAGGGTTACTGGGGGGTGGGAGGGTAGGGGTAGGGTGGATGGGTTATGGACATTGGGGAGGGTTTGTGCTTTATTGAATGCCACGAAAGATGTAAGCCTGATGATTCACAGACCTGTACCCCCGGGACAAAGAATAAAAAAAATAAAAATTAGAAAGAAAAAAAAGAAAGTTTCCTTCTTTGTGGCCACAGACTTATCACCCCAAACTAATCATCCTATGAACGTGTATCATTGTTCATCACAATTTCTAAGTGAGGACAATGGCAAGATTAGTACAAACCCACCAGTAATGTTCCAACAACAACAAAACTGAAAACTAAAATCCTTTAATAGATACTGTATAAAAAAGAACTCATAAAAAATGAGTTAGCAGTATTGTGTCACTTAGTGCCCAAGAGATAAAAACTGGGTGACAAATTTGAATTAGCAGATAACCTCATTACTTGAAGTCTTAATCTACTCAACCTTCAGCAAAAAGAGGCAAATCATAAATAAACACTTTCCTATGAAGTTCATGGAAATATACTTTGTAAAATTTCCTTCCCTGTATCCCCTCTTTCTGTATGTAAGTCCTAGATATATGTTGCAAGATGTTATTGAACATACCATAATATTAAACAAGCCCTGAAGCACTGAAAAATACTGAATCATTAAGAAAAAGATCAATCTGTTTAATTTCCTACACAGTAAAGAAAGGGAAAACATAGGCATGTAAAGAAGATTTTCAGCTGAGCTGGAATACAAAGTATTTGTTTTCTTGACCTCAAGTTAAACAGAAAATAATATTTACCAGAACCTCTCATTTCTACCCTCCTCTGAGCACTCCAGTTAATTTAAATTTTGCACATGCGATTACCCAGAGGGGTTTCTTATTCCATAGAAAAGTTGTCCACAGTCACTGGTGTGAAATGGTCTCGGTATAAAGTGCAGATGAGCTTTCATTGCTGAACATGAATTTTTGCATCTTATCCAATTCACAGAGAATTTCTGAAGTTATTCCAGAGGTGACATTCAGTCATTCTAGGCCAACGGCACAAAAGATCGTTTTCATTTGATGGGACTTTTCTTTAGGAAACCAGTGTGCTTATTTCCAGAAAACCCAAAAGCAAACTCCGCCATGATTGAGCCACTGTTTCTGCTCAGAGTTGTAAGATTGGCCAAAAAAATTAAAATTTTTGTTTGAGTTCAGACCTTGGATGCAGAATGTCAAACAAATATTTTGGAGAAGAAATACTGGGCTTACAAATGGATATTATTTTATTAATTTGGATATTAGCTTTCATTTATATTAGTTGGCAAATGTGGGTATTTTGCCCAATTGGAGGATGACTTCCAGTTAAAAAAAATTATAATTGTGAGGCCATGTGATATTGAAAAGACTACAAACTTTGGCTCCAAGCAGTTTTGTGTATGCATAGCTAAACCTCTTGAAATTTTGTTTTCCTAATTTGTGAAACTGGTGTAATGTGTATCTGCTTCATGGGATTATTCTGTGGATTATTATTAATATATGTAAAATATCAGTCACAGAGCACACAGTATTCAATAAATGGTAGGTATTATTTTTATATGTTAGTTCTTAATGGACCATTAATAATCACATAAACATCCTGCTTTACAAGAGGAAAGATACTTTCGGTCAAATGTATTAGGATTTAGATATGTTTTTCTCTGTGGAAATAAGATTTTGCAAGTCATCCTTCATAGACTATGTTTCTGGTTCTAGTTTCTGATCTGTTACATGGCATTGACAAGTCCTTTACCTGTTTGGACCTCAAAGTTCTTACCTTATAATGTCTAAGATGAAGTTCAAGGGCCCTTCAGATTTAGAATGCTATGCTTTTATACTCTGTATAAAATTCAGCCTACATTTTCCAAATTGGGGCTGTCTTTGATCATCTCCTTCAGCTATCAAAATATCTCCCATTTTTAATTTTCTTTCTCTCTCCCTCTCTGTGGCCAGGCAGCATCCCATTGCTCATAACAACCATTCTTGAGAGGGTTGTCCCTACCTCATCACTATGTTCCAACTCCAGATGAGCTTCTATCCACTCATTTCTCTGAATCCACCTTTTTCAAGGTTGACAGTGATCTCCACCTTGCCAAACCCTTTAGCCAATGCTCCATCTTCACATTACTCATATGATGTAGTTAACTATTCTCTCCTGTTGTACACAATTATTTCTCCAATCTTCCATGTACCATATTTGCTTGATATCTTCTCTTGCTCACTGTACACTATCCCCTGATGGCTTTTCTTCTCCTCTCAGGCTCTAATGCAATGTATCTAATAGAAATATAATACGAGCCACATAGATGATTTCAGATTTCCTAGTACTTAATTTTCCCATTAAAAAAAGTAAAAAGAAACAGGTGAAATCAATTTTAAGAATAGATTTTGGGGCACCTGGGTGGCTCAGTGGGTTAAGCCTCTGCCTTTGGCTCAGGTCATGATCTCAGGGTCCTGGGATTGAGTCCCGCATCGGGCTCTCTGCTTGGCAAGGAGCCTGCTTCCTCCTCTCTCTCTCTCTCTGCCTGCCTCTCTGCCTACTTCTGATCTCTCTCTGTCAAATAAATAAATAAAATCTTTAAAAAAAAGAATAGGTTTTGATTAACCCAGTATATATCCAAAATATTATTTCAATAAGTAACCACTATAAATAATGAGATACCTTCCATTCTTCACAACTTGGTGGGTATTTTGTACTTCATTTGGACTAGGCTCAAAAGCCACACGTGGCTACCACAGTGGACAGGGCAGCACACATGGTGGAGAGTCCGGAGCTCCATCCTGGAGGCTTTTCTGTTCTCTGTGTACAGTCTTTCTGGGGAGCATCCATTACCTATATTCCGATTCAGTCACTCAGTACATATTTATTGGGTACCTAGTATGTGCCAAGCCACTGGTTCTCCGTAGGAGGGGACACAATAGTAAAGAAAGTCGTTGTAAATCCGCACCCTCCTAGAGCCTGGTTTCTGGTAAGGGAGCACGGAGAAGAAACAGGATAGCTGAGTTCACGTCGGTGCACAGCAGAAAGTGAAAGTGCTGGGGGGTGTGGCCGGAGGAGGCATGAGGAAAGGTAGGAGGGAGGCAGAGCTGGAGAAGTGAAGAAGGGGTCAGAGGATGCAGGGGTTTGGTGGGCTAGTCAAAGGACGTTGGCTTCTCCTCTGTTGAGAGGGGGAGCCACTGAAAGGCTTTAAACGAAGGAGTACACGCTAGGACCCCAACTGTGAAATGGTTTCGGTGTTTGGAGAATATAGGATAGAAGAAGGTCGGGGAAGAGCAGTGTGACCAGGCTGAAGACGACAAGAGGCTTCCATCTGTTGCCAAGGCGAGTGATGAGAAGGCGTCTGAGTCTGAAAGAAGACGTTCAGGCTACACGGATTTATGGGACTCGTCCATACATACCTACACTTTTCCAAGAGGGGAGCAGCCACTTGCCACATAGAGCTATTTAAATTTAAATTAATTAAGATAAAACGAGACATCAGTGCCCCAGTCACACTAGCTTAGCCTTCTTTCAAGCGCTCGATATCCACATGTGCCAAGTGGCCACTGCTTTGGACCGTGTCTCCATAGAGCATTTCCGGACGCTCAGAAAGTTCTGTTGGGCGGCACTGATACATTTAGAGTTCTGTCCTCCTGTCTCTCAAATCAACTGCCCGCTAGACACCTCCGCAGAATAACTAGATTACTATTTTATTAATGTATGCCAGATAAGAGTTGTATACAAAACATGGTGAGTTTTCTTGAGTTCAGTCTTCAGCAACCTGGCTTGGCCTCCCCCCAGCCTGTTTCAATGTCATTTTTGTCCTCCCGGTAAATGGAATCTCCTATACTTCTGTCTTCAGTTTGAGGTCATTCCTCATTCATATCTTTCTCTCCCCACCCACCCCTGTCACTTCCATCCCATCGGCAGGGTGGTCTGCTTCGCCTCTAAGACCTCTCCTGACTATGACCACCTCTTAGCATCTTTACTATCACATCATTCTTTGTGGGACAATTGAAATACCTGCAAAATTAGTGTTTTTCAAGTCTCACTGTAAATAAGAATCGCGTGGGAGTTTAAAACCAGGACATGACAAGGAAACAAAAATGCCTCGGCTCTGCTCCGTGCACACAGGTGGGGTTTGTAGAAGCTTTGCAGGTGCAGCCCGGGCTGAGGGCCAGGACCGCCTTCACCCTCTCCTCCTCCGCCACTTCCCATTGTCCACTCTTGCACAGAGGAGCCAGAGTGACCTTTCTAAATAATACAGCAGATCGTGTCATTCCCTCACTTGACACTTTCTCAAGGTCTCTCAGTGCTCTGAAAAGAATCTGAAGCTCCTGCCCCACAAGATCTGGCTGGGTTTGTTTCTCCTGCCTGCTTTTGGCAAGCTGACCCCCTCCTTGTCACTTCCTCTGAGGGGTTCTCTGTCCATTTCATGGTAACCAGCCCTTTGCTCCTCCCCCAGCACCTACCCCAATCGCTCTCCTTTCCAGTGCCCTGGCTTATTTCCTTGGAATGTATGGCTCTCTGCAGTGATCATATTTATTACTTCCCCGATCCGTTGTTTATCTCCCTAACCTGAACATTAGCTCCATGATAGCAAGGAAGTTTGCTGTCTTTTTTCTGTTTATCTCTGGCACCTCGAGCAGAACTAAGCAATGAGTTAAAATTTTTGAATGGCCCCTTCCTTGGCTTCATTTAACACATATTTTTAAAGATCCATTTTAGAGGCTTCAGAGAAAAGAAATTGACAGCTAGGCTGATGAGGATGATGATGGGCTACCTAGGAATGGCTCTGATTTATAGAGAGTTTACTTTGTGCCAGGCTAGTGATGAAGTTTTAGACTATAAGTGAGGTTCAGTGGAGTGGAGTCCAGAGCCAACAACCAAGAAAGAACTCTTGAGATGCCTTTGGTGCAAAATGGTGGTTTATTAAAGTATGGGTGACAGGACCTGTGGGCAGAAAGACCTGCTGCCTGGGGTCGTGAGGAGTGGTCCATTATGTACTTGCAAGCTGTGAAGGGGTCAGGGATAGCCTAAGTCTCTAAGGAATTTTGGAAGCAAGGTTTCCAGGACCTTGAGGGGCTAGCTGTTGTTGGGAAAAGGTCCTTTATTACCATCTAATAAAACCTTAGTCCTGAGACCCTTCAGATGTATGTCAGTGGGCATATGCTTCGGGATGATTGCCAGCACATATCTTGGAGGGTTTAGAGATAAAGAAAGTTTCCAAAGGAATTTTTATAGGTTAAAGTAGACTTATAGGATCCTGGTTGGAGTGGGGGGGGGCAGTCAGGCTAGGATTGCCTTTTGCTCTTAGCAAAGTATTAAGGTGGAGGCAGTTGAGTCAGTAGAGGAATGTCACTCTGCCGGTTTCCAGAACTTGTCAGTGGGCTCTAGGTAGGAAGGAAATTTATTAACTTTTCTTCTGCCTCTGTTTCCCACTTCACTAGGATTCATCAATCCTGACAATAGCCTTCTGAGGTGGGACTAATGCACCCATTTTACAGATAAGAACACTGGAACTTCGGAAAGCTAAGTGACTTGATTAGGACCACCAAGGTAGTAAGCGGGAGAAACCAGAACTAGAATCTGGATGTGTCTGAGGCCAAGGTCTTGACTCTTCAAACAAACAAACAAACAAACAAACTTGCAGCCATTTAATAAATGTTTGTGAAATAAATAGAACACATGGTAACAGGTACATGTTGGAAAGTTGTCACATACTGATATTTAGTTTGTGAGCAGGAAAAACAAAAACTTTCATATTCCATCCTGATCCCAGTTGGGTCACTGCTGCATCCTTTTTGCCTGTGGGGGACTCCAGGGCTGTCCCACATTCCTCTTTTTGCCCGTTATTCGTGCAACATGCAGTTGTAGCCTAAAGAATTCCATCTCCTAGCAGCTACCACTGTTACTTGCAGCCTCAATGATCTTCTTTTGAGAGAGAGAAAAATCCCCTAACTTTGTAACACAGCCCAGCGATGCATGAGAAGCCTTTGTCAAACGCTAGGCAGGGGGAAAAGGAAAATAAAAATACCGTTCCCCTCTGGAATGTCTCCTAGGACTAGCGAAAAATGCTAATTCTGACAACAGTAAAATCATTTTAAAATCAAAGCACCTTTGAATTATATTAGACATGAGTTTAAAATGAGAAGTCCTGAAAGAAAATAATTACATTCTTCAATTCTCACAGCATCGTATCCCCTCCAGCTTTGTTCTCCTGGTTTATGATGCCCCAGATACTTCTCCCAGGACTGATTCCCCGTGAGTCACTGTAGACGTGCTTTGTGTTCAGGTTGCATGAGAGGTAGAGGGATGCCTGGCTTTTCTTTATTCCCCCCAGAATCGGCTGATGGGAAGTTGGAGCCTGCCTTCCTCTCTTTAACCAACCCCCATGGTGCAGTGTTTTTATTTTTAATTGCTCCAAGATTAAAGTGCATCCGTGTGCTTAGAACACGAGCCTTGGCTAGACGGGCTGCATCGGGGTGCTTCACGATGCTCAAGTTCAAAGTGGGTCAGAGCGCTTATCCCAGGTGAACCGCTGCTCGGGCGCCCAGCTCTGCGCCCCGGAGCGTGGACGCCCCTCCGCGCGGGGAGACCCGGCTCGCGTGGCCCGTAGGAGGTGGGCCTTGGGAATGCGCTCTGGGAAAAGGGAGCGCGGCCCGGGGCGCGCCGTCTGTCACCCGGCACGGCCGGCTCCCACGTCCCCGGCCAATTCAGGCCGCGGAGGCAGCGCCGCCTCGCTCTGCCCCCAGATTACGGCCCCGGCGGCGCCCCTGCCAGGGAGAGGGAGCGGGGGCGGGGGCTGCGCGCCCAGCCTGCGGCCCAGATGGCGGGCCAGCCCCGCGCGGGGACACTTTCTCAGGCTTTCAAAAAGAGCACTTTCTTTCCTGCCTCATATTTAGCTCCTTCAAATGCAAATGGAGAGGTTTCGCTCCAAGGTTAGCATAACAATTATGGGAAAGCTTTAAATCTGATGCGTTTGTTTACACGATGAAAGGCGAGCGGGATCCGAGAGCTGGAGGCCCGGCTTCTCAGCAACTATTTTCTCACTAGTGAGCTGCAAGTCAATTTGAGATCACAAAGAAAACCAATTTATGTGACGGCGTAGGCTAATTTTGGAGGGAGTTCTACATTGTTATCGATGTGCGGGTTTTTTTTTTCTTTCTTCCTTCCTTTCTTTCTTTCTTCTTTCTTTCTTTCTAACTTTCTCTTTCTTTTCTTTCTTTTTATTTTTTTTTAAATGACCTCTGCTGAAATAGTGATTTTTCACCGTGAAGTTTGGGTTTGGTAATTGGTGTTGGTGACGGGCAGAAGGTCTTCATTACGCGGACGATGGGAAAGGCGATGGAGTTGGTGTAGGTAGAGGCGAGGTGTTGGTCTAACATGCATAAAAATATCCTTTAGTTTCCTTTAGCTTAGAAGTTCATTTTCTTAAAAAAAAGGAAGAAAGAAAGGAAAAGAAAGAGAAAGAAAGAAGAAAGAAAGAGAAAGAGAAAGAAAGAAAAAGAAAGAAAGAAAGAAAGAAAGGAAAAGTTCATTTTCTTTTCGATTCGGCTTAGACTTTTTTTGTTTTGTTTTTAGTTAATTAAGTTATTTATTGGTATTTCGAAAAGAGTTGTGTGGTGTTAAGTACCATTGGTGGGTATCAGACCAAGACTTAAGGGGAATGACATTCTCTCACTATAAATCCACTGATTTCCAGACATTGACAGTGAGGACTGGGTGGGGCCCATTGGAGGTCACCCAGATTTGCTGGCAGGAGGGCCTCCTGATGAGCAAGGAAGAAATCTCAGGCGCCTCCCCCCCACCCCTCTGTCTTTTTTACTCTTAGATATTCCAGGAGACTTTTCCAGACCTTTCTCCTGGGGCCATCACCCACCTGTCACACACAGAAGGGAGAGCTCTTACATGAGCTGCTGTGAAGTGTCAGCATGTTAGGGTCCTCCTCACCTGAGACCCCAGAGAGAGAGGAGACCCTGGAGACCTCATAAATTTGTCAGCATCATTGACAATGTATTGGCAAATGCTTTGTGACATCCCATAATCTACAATGCCTATAACACAGGAAGTTCACAAGTACCTGGTATCTAACAATATTATACCATTTGGGGACTATTTATCGGCTAACATAAATATGCCATTTTTTATGTTCAGATTAAGCTACAAAACCTTTTTTTATTTTTCTGAAGTATTTCTACAGGCAAGCTGAAATGCCTGCCCTAACAATGGCCCCCAGGCAAGCATTATGTGCTATTATCTGACAGGTACAAAGCAGTGGTTTGCAATCCAAGGTGGTCCTGGGACCACCTGAGGGTCTTGTTAAAGCGCAGATGGCAGAATATCCTTCCAGAGTCTCCCATCCAGCAGGTCTGATGTGGAGCCTGAGAATTTCTATTTCTCACAAGTTGCCAGGTGATGCTGTGATGCCCTCTTTCCAGGACCGGACTTGGAGAACCATCAGACTAAGAATCATAGAAGTGTATACTTTTGAGACAACCCAATATGATAAAAGACATTCTTTTTTGCAAGAACAGCTTGGGGAAGACCAACCGCTGAACCATCCACACTAGAAATTAAGTGAGATTGAGGAACCGTTCTTAAATTTAAATACTTCTCTAATATAGGTTTTTAAAGATTGTTGGCTTGACCTATTTAGTAACTTGAAGTGAGTAACGTCTTCCTGAGTAAACACGAGCATTAGAAAAACACTATTTGGGGCTGCTAGCCAGATAAGTGGGTTCTCAAGGGATGGTGGTATATTAATGAAATGTCTTTGTTTTCTGATATTGAGATCCTCCAGGTCCGCTGCACTGAACTTGGCCCTTGGCCATCTTAGCAATCATGGCTCTTTTGTTAGTTACCCTATATTTTGGTTTCTTCTTCTCTTTTCCTGAAATCCTCCCCAGGCTCCTTCTTCTTTATTGTTAAGACCCATCTTCAAACCCAACTCCTGAATAAGCCTTCAAGACAGAAAGGTAGAGATTTTCATGAAAACCTAACCATTTTTTAAAAAAACCTTAAAACTCCCTTATTCATCTAAGCATTTGATGTAATTAAATGTACTTGCAGGCTTCTGTGTAGTGTCTGTATTTGATCTTAACGTCTTTAATATATACATTTTCTTGTTGGGCTTTCCATTGCATATCCTATGACGGAAAGACATTTTAATTCTGACTTTTCAAAGTAACTAGTATAGAGTCGCATAGAAACAGATGCATGAAAACTAATTATTTTGATGATGATGATGATGATGCTGTCTCATTAAGTGACTTGACATTTAGTAAGGTTCTGTTCACCTGCTACTAAAATATATGGATGAAAATATACCTTCTGTGTAAAGTCATATTGTGTTAGCCACTTGACCATGGACACATGCTATGCTAACTGCAATAGTAAACTTAAATTACAGGAGGGTTTTTTTTCTCAAATCGTATTCTTACATGCATTAAGGAAATACATAGCCCAAGAAATCCTATGTAAGTCATTTTGTAAAATAAGTGAGCACCGGAAATTGACCTGTGGTTGGATAGGCATCTTACTGAACACTCTGGGGAACACTATTCTAGGAGACCAGAGGGCTCATGAGTAGGTAATCTTGTGACATTGCGTGTTCAGGATGGAGGATGACGCTTTTGAATATGCTTCGTTGGCTAAGTCATGTTCCCCTTCTCTCCATGACAAGCATGAGGGATGGATGATCCTGGTGGCTCTTTCTGGATTGCACGTGAGTTTACTTAAACCACATAATACGAGAGGGTTGGCACTGGTTTAAACAGGTGACTCTATTATGATAATCTCGTCAACACCTTTTAAAATTATTGTCTTCTCTCCTACATATGTTACATTCCCCTTGGATTTAGAGAAAACGCTATGTTGATTGTTTTTCATTGTAAACGAGCCAATTTCTTGGAGCAACTGCTATTTCTCCCTGAGTATTCAAGTCATTGAGGAGACATTTCATTTAGGGACGGAGCAGAATTTCTTTACCCTTGTCATTATCCTGTGTTACAGCTGACTGCTTTAGTGCCAATAAAATGCTAAGGGCTCTGGTTTTTACTGGGCAAAGCACTGAGTGGCAAAGTCATTCCTATTAAATATTAACATCATTTACTAAGACTATAATTAGAAATAAAATAAACTGGCATATAAAATTTGTATTTTAATCAGCCTGTGCTCTTGGTTCAGGCGTTGAAAAATTGTTTTCTTGGTCCTAAATATAAATATAAAGGGTTTAAGATGTCATCACAGAGAGGCAGTGGATAGTTCCACAGGTATCGTAAGAGACTTGAATTTGGGGGAGGTCCAGTGCAGAGTATGGTAGATAAGGGGTGTGTGTGTGTGTGTGTGTGTGTGTGTGTGTGTGTGTGTGTGTGTGTGTGTGTGTATTGTGTGGCAGGGAAATGCAAGTGGGAAATCAGAGGAGAGAAAGTGGGAAATGATAGTATAAATAGGACTCTAGAGTATTTTCTCGTTTTGAAATAAAACCATGGTTTGAAACCAGTGGGTCAATTATATATAAATATAGTGTAGAGGGCAGATATCCAGAAATAACAGATTTTAATCTCCAGAGGGAAGTGAGAATTGACCAGAGCAGAAGCCTCTGGAACAGGGGTACTCCGTTAGATGAGAATGGTAAGACTTGAATGCATTTATTCCGTTGTATTTCTGTTCTATTTACCAGTTCTCCTGATGGTAGATATCTTTGTTGTTGTCATTTATTTTTGCTATTATAAATAATGCTGTAATGATTGCTATTACGCTTGTTTCCTCGTGTAGAGATGCCATATTATCTCTAGGACATCTTTTTGTGATGCATTATTAATTTCTATCCTGTCTAATCTGTAATTTTTATTAACAAATTAGTAATCCCTAAACTGATACCATGTATTTGCACAATAGAATTGTTCATTGAGGGGTATGTAGCTCTTTAATTTGGCAAGCAAAACTGTTTTCCAAAAAGTACATACATACTCCTACCATGGTGTCCAAGAGTGTCTGTATCCTTCCTAAAGCACTGCATTGTCAAAATTATAAATTTTATCCACGTGAGGGGGGTGAAATTTCACCTTATTTTGATTTTCAAATTTTTTCTCCTTGATTTTTAATGAGGCTGATCATTTTTCATGTTTGTTGTCCATTCATGTTTTGTCTTCTTTCCCATATAATTTACTACCCTTCTTTTTTAAAATTAATTATTAGGAGCATTCTCATAATAATCCTGTGATAATTATTTGCATTGAGAATAATTATTCTTACTTTGTGGCTGGGGTTTTTCATCCTCTTTTGGGTTATCTTTTGATAAACAGACATTCTTAGCTTTAAATGGCTTACCGATCATTTTCTTTATGGTTTCACTTCTTGTGTCTTATTTAAGAAATCCTTTTTGTCAAAAAGACATTGTCACATTCTTTTTATAAAAGTGTTAAGCCCTCAATCAATCTAAAATTTTTTTATAAGGTGTGAAGAAGAGATCCAGCTCCATTTTTTCCCCTATAGGGGCTATCCCAGCATCATTTATTAAATAGCGTCTGCTTTTCATATATATGTAGATAGATAGATATAACTATATCTATATCTATATATTTACATTAACATATAATGTATTATTCGTTTCAGGGGTACAGGTCTGTGATTCCTCAGTCTTACACAATTCACAGCACTCACCATAGCACATACCCTCCCCAGTGTCCATCACCCAGCCACCCTATTCCTCTCCCCCATCCCCCCAGCAACCCTCAGTTTGTTTCCTGAGATTAAGAGTCTCTTATGGTTTGTCTCCCTCTCTGGTTTCATCTTGTTTCATTTTTTTCCCTCCCTTCCCCTGTGATCCTCTGTCTAGTTTCTCAAATTCCTCATATCAGAGAGATCATATGATAATTGTCTTTCTCTGATTGACTTATTTCACTTAGCATAATACCCTCTAGTTCTATCCGTGCTGTTGCAAATGGCTAGATTTCATTGTGGGTTTTTTGATGGTTGCATAGTATTTCATTGTGTATATATACCACATCTTCTTTATCCATTCATCTGTTGATGGACATCTAGGTTCTTTCCATAGCTTGGCTATTGTGGACATTGCTGCTATAAACATTCAGGTGCATGTGCCCCTGAGGATCACTACCTTTGTATCTTTAGGATAAATACCCAGTAGTGCGACTGCTGGGTCATAGGGTAGTGCTATTTTCAACTTTTTGAGGAACCTCCATACTGTTTTCCAGAGTGGCTGCACCAGCTTGCATTCCCACCAACAGTGTAGGAGAGTTCCCCTTTCTCTGCATCCTTACCAACACCTGTCATTTCCTGACTTGTTAATTTTAGCCATTCTGACTGGCGTGAGGTGCCTGATTTTCTATTAGGGTGTGATGTCATTTCTATCATATAGTCAGTGTACATGCTCATCTGGGTCTGTTTCATGGCTCTCCGTTGTGTTCTGTTAGTTATTTGTCATTTCCATATCAAGTCTCTTCTGAATTTTGGTGGGCATTTCCTTGACTCTATAGCTCAGTTTGGGGAGAATGGACATTCTCACACTGTTACAATATTGATTTTCTAATCTGTGAATATGATAAATCTCCATTTATTAGCACCTTCCTTAATGTCTTTAGATGGAAGTTGGCAAGTTTTTCTAAAAGGTCTCATATGACTTTTGTTCTGGATACTTCATACTCAGGGCTATTAAAAATGGTATATTTGTGGGGCACCTGGGTGCTCAGTCGGTTGAACATCCGACTCTTCATTTGGCTCAGGTCATGATCTCAGAGTTGGTCCTGACATCGAGCCCGATGTCTGGGCTCTGCACTCAGTGGAGAGTCTGCTTGGGATTCTCTCTCCTCTCCCTCTGTCTCTCCCCACCCCTCACATGTGTGTGTGTGCACATTCTCTCTCTCTCAAATAAACAAATAAAATCTTTAAAAAATGGTATCTTTGAAATAACAAAAGGCTCTAATTGTCACTGTTTTATAGAAACACAATTGACTTTTATGTAACAACTATGTCTAGTAACTTCGCTGAGCTGTCTTACTAAATTTGGTAATTTATTTGTACAAAAATCAGCATATGAGAAAATAATAATTTTATGTTTTCCTTTCCTTATGGCTTTAATATTTCCTTTCTTTTTCCTTTTTCTTTTTTCTCCTTCCCTCTGTGCATCTCTCCCTTTCTTCTGCCCTTCTCCTCCATCCCTTCCTGTACCTCCTGTACCCTGTCCCACCATTTTTATTACACTAGTGAGGACCTTGGGCATAGTGTGATACAGAAGTCCTGACAGCAGGCAAACATGCCTTATCCATGATTGCAAAAGGAATCTTTTTAATGTTTCACCGCTAAATATGATGTCAGTTGTAAGCTTCTAGTGCGTGCGTGTGCAGTAGATAACCTTTGGTAAGAAGGGTCACTAGGCTTTTTTGCAGAATGAATGAAGAAGAATTTTGATTTTTATCAACCTTTTCCTCTTTTGAGATAATATTATTTCCTTTATTTTGGTAATGGGGTAAATTATATTAATAGAATTTCTAAACTTGAACCAACTATACATTCTGGGGTTAAATGATAATGGCATTAAAAATTTTTTAATTGTGTTCAAAAACATAAAACTTACTACCGTAACCATTTTTAAATGCACAGTTCAGTGGTGTGAAGTATGTTCACATTGTTGTGAAACAGATCTCCAGAACTTTTTCATCTTGCAAAACTGAAGCTCCACTCCCATTAAACAAGTCGCCATGTTCCCCTTCTCCAAGCCCTTGGCAACCACCATTCTACTTTCTGTTTCCACAAATCTGACTATTCTAGATACCCCAAATAAATGCAATCACCGTGCTTGTCTTTTGTGACCAGCTTATTTCACTGAGCCTAATGTTGTTAAGGTTCATCCATGTCTAGCCTGTGTCAAAGTTTCCTTCCTTTTAAAGATGGAATACTATTCCATTGTATGCGTACATCACGTTTTGCTTATGCATCCATCCATCTTTGGACTGCATCCACCTCTTGGCCATTGTGAATATTGCTGCTGTGAACATGCTTGTGCACATATCTCTTGAGATCCTGCTTTCGAATCTTTTGGATATATACCCAGAAGTGGAATTGCTGGATCATATGGTAATTCTATTTTTAACTTTTGAGGAAAAACTATACTGTTTTCCATAGCAGCTGTACCGTTTTACATTCCTGCCAACAGTGCATACGGGTTCCTATTTCTCTCTATCCTTGCCAACATTTGTTATTTTCTGGTTTATCAATAGTGGCCATGCTAAGGTGCATGAGACAATAGCTTGTGGTTTTGATTTGCCTTTCTCTAGTGATTGTGATTTTAAGCATCTTTTCATATGCTTGTTGGAATTTGCGTATCCTCTAGTCAAGTTCTTCCTGCCTTTTTAAATCAGGTTATTTGTTTTTAGTTGGAGGAATTCTTTGTATATTCTGGATAGCAACCTCTTATCGGATATATGATTTGCAAATATTTTCTCTCTTTTCGTAGGGTGTCTTTTTCACTCTGTTGATTGTTTTCTTTGATAAAGTTTTTGTTTTTGATGTAGTCCAGTTTGGCAGTGTTTCCTTTTTTGACTCTACTTTCGGTATAAAATTGGTATTTTGTAAACTGCTGGATTTGTTTTGTTAATAAGGGATATTGCGTATCTGTATTCATGAGTGAAATTGGCCTGTAACTTCTCTTTTTTATACTTTCCTTTCCTGGTTTTGTATCAGAGTTGTACTAGCCACATGAAGTGAGTTCAGGAACGTTTCTTCCTTTTATATTTTCTGAAATAGTATGTATAAGACTGGAATTATCTGTCTGTGAATAATGAATAGTACTTGTCTGGGCCTGGTGTTTCATTTGTGGGAATATTTTAAACTGCTGATTAAATTTATTTAATGTTTTTAAAACTATTCATGTGGTCTATTTCTTCTTGAGTTCATTTGGCAAGGTGTGTTTACATATATATATATATATATATATATATATATATAATTTTTTTCCCTAAGAATCTATTTCAACATTTTTGGTAGCATAAACTTAATGACTTTTTTTTTTTTTACTATTTTTTAAATGTTTGCAGCACCTGGAGTTAGGCACCCTTTCTATTTCTGTATTGTTTATTTGTCTGCTCTCTTTTATTAATCAAGCCTCCCTGAGGTTTGTCAATTTAATTGGTGTTCTCTAAAGGTCAGCTTGTGTCTGTGATCCTCTATTGTTTGTTTCTTTCTCCTATTTATTAGTTTCTGATTTATTTGTATTTTTTCATCCCATATACTTTGAGTCCATTCTGTTTTTTAAATCTTATTGTTGAGCTCAGGATTTTTTAGTCTTTCCTTTGTTTTAATATAGGCATTTAATGCATTAGTTTTCTATCTACATATCATTTTACCAGCATTCCTGAGTTATTTAAAAGCATATTTTTACTAAGTGTATTAGCGTTTAAATAAAGAATTTTTTTGTTACTATTGATTTTTGTAATAATTGTTATATTTTTATAAAAGAACATTTTATATTTTTGCAAACATTCTACATGTTGTTTCAGAAAGTGTGTATTTTCCGTTATTAAGAATAATTTTATGTAATTCATAATACTTAGGCCACTATTTGTGTTTTATATTCTTATTCTATCTCTACTTTTTTCTTATTAATGAGGAAGGTGTTTTTAAAAATGTCTTATGATGACATCTGTAGGTTTACCATTAGCATTCTCTCAAGCTTCATTTTATGTATTTTGAAGTTATCTTTTGAGTTCATTCAAGTTTAAATTATATCTTTTAGTGAATTGAACATTTATAGTATATATATAGTGTTCTCTTTATCTCTAGAATACTTGTCGTCCTAAAGTACACGGTTTTTGACATTAATACAGCCAAATCATTTTTATATTTTGTTGTCCAGTGTAAACTACATATATCCAGATTTTTAAAATTCTAGTCTAAAACACCTTGACTTGTGACACAGAGTTTAGTCCTTTTGAACTTGGTGTGATTGATGATACTTTTGGATTTATTTCAAGTATGTTAATGTGTATCTTCTATTCCACTTTTACCCTGTTTTTTTTTTCTTTTGATTTTAGTCCTTTTTCTGTATTTTTTTTAACATACAGTGTTACAGTTTCAGGTGTACAATTTATCTGAGTCAGGAATTCCATCCATCACCCAGTGCTCGACCCAGGTGCCCTCCTTCAGCCCCATCACCTGTTTTCCCCCTCCCCCACCCACCTCCTCTCTGGTGACCATCAGTGTGTTCTCTACAGTCCAGAGGCTGACTTTTCCTTTATCTCTCTCTTTTTCTTTGGTTGTTTGTTTTGTTTCTTAAATTCCACATACGAGTGAAATCATAGGGTATTTGTCTTTCTCTGACCGACTTGTTTCACTTAGCATTAAGCTCTCCAGCTCCATCCATGTTGTTGCAAGTGGCAAGATTTCATTCTTTTTTATGGCTGAGCAATATTCCATTGTGTATATATACTACATCTTCTTTATCCATTCATCTATCCATGGCCACTTGGTCTGCTTCCATAATTTGGCTATTGTAAATAATATGCTGCAGTAATCATGGGGGTTCATCTATCCCTTTGAATTAGTGTTTCTGTAGTTTTGGAGTAAGCATCCTGTAGTGTGATTACTGGATCATAGGGTAGTTCTACTTTTAACTTTCTGAGAAACCTCCCCACTGTTTTCCACAGTGGCTGTACCAGTTTGCATTCTCATCAACTGTGCTAGAGGGTTCCTTTTTCTCCATATCCTCACCAACATCTGCTGTTGCTTGTGTTTTTTATTTTAGCCATTCTGAAAGGTATGAGGTGATCGTTCACTGTGGTTTTGATTTGCATTTCCCTGATAATGAGTGATGTTGAGCATCTTTTCATGTATCTGTTAGCCATCTGCATGTTTCTTTGCAGAAATATCTGTTCCCATCTTCTGCCCATTTTTAATTGGATTTTTTGGGTTTTGAGTGTTGAGTTGTATCAGTTCTTTATATATTTTGGATACTGACCCTTTACTGGATATGTCATTTGCAAGTATCATTGCCCATTCTGTAGGTTGCCTTTTGGTTTTGTTGACGGTTTCCTTTCCTATACATAAGTTTTTTTATTTTGATATAGTCCTAATAGTTTATCTTCCTTGCATCAAGAGACATATTTAGAAAAATGTTGCAATGGCTAATGTTGGAGAAGTTGCTGCCTGTGCACTTTTCAAGGATTTGTATGGTTTTAGGTCTCGCATTTAAGTCTTTAAACCATTTTGAATTTATTTTTGTGTATGGTGTAAGAAAGTGGTCCAGTTTCATTCTTGTGCATGGAGCTGTCCAGTTTTCCCAACACCATTTCTTTAAGAGACTGTCCTTTTTCCCATTGGATATTCTTTCCTCTTTTGTTGAAGATTAATTGACCATATAGTGGTGGGTTTATTTCTGAGTTTTTAATTCTGTTCTATCGATCTATGTGTCTATTTTTGTGTCAGTACCACACTTTTATGATCACTATAGCTCTGTAATGTAACTTAAAGTCTGGAATTGTGATACCTCCAGCTTTGCTTTGCTTTTTCAGGATTACTTTGTCTATTCTGGGTCTTTTGTGGTTCCATACAAATTTTAGGGTTGTTTGTTCTAGTTCTGTGTAAACTGCTATTGATATTTTGATAAGGATCATATTAAATGTGTAGATTGCTTTCGTTAATATAAACATTAACAATATTTGTTATTCTAATCCATAAACATGGAAAGCCTTTCCATTTCTTTGTGTCATCTTTAATTTTTTTCATCAGTGTTTTATAGTTTTCAGAGTAGAGGTCTCTCACCTCTTTGATTGAGTTTATTCCTAGGCATTTTATTATTTTTGGTGCAATTGTAAATGGAATAGTTTTCTTAATTTCTCTTTCTGCTGGTTCGTTATTAGTGTATAGAAATGCAACAGATTTCTGTACATTGGTTTTATACCCTGAAATTTTCCTGAATTTATTTATCAGTTCCAGTAGTGTGTGTGTGTGTGTGTGTGTGTGTGTGTGTGTGTGTGAGTTTTCTATGTATAGTATCATGTCCTCTGCAAATAGTGAAAATTTTACTTCTTTCTTATCAGTTTGGATTCCTTTTATTTCTTTTCGTTGTCTGATTGCCATGACTAAGACTTCAAGTACTATGTTGAATACAAATGATGAGAGTGGGCATCCTTGTCTTGTTCCTGACTTTAGGAGAAAAGCTCTCAGTTTGTCCCCATTAAGTATGATGTTTGCTGTGGGTTTTTCATATATGGTTTTATTATGTTGAGGTATGTTCCCTCTAAACCTACTTTGTTGAGGGTTTTTTTTTTAAGATTTTATTTATTTATTTGACAGAGAGAGAGATCACAAGTAGGGGGAGAGGCAGGCAGAGAGAGAGGAGGAGGCAGGCTCCCTGCCGAGCATGGAGCCCGATGCGGGCCTCCATCCCAGGACCCTGAGATCATGACCTGAGCTGAAGGCAGAGGCTTTGACCCACTGAGCCACCCAGGCGCCCTGTTGAGGGTTTTTATCAGGGATGGATGTTGAACTTTGTCCAATGTTTTTTCTGTATCAATCGAAATGATCATATTGTTTATATCCTTTCTCTTGCAAATATTATGTATCATGTTGATTGAAGAATATTGAACCACCCTTGCATCCCAGGAATAAATCCCACTTGAATGTGGTGAATGATTTTTTTTTAATGTATTGTTCTATTCCATTTGGTAGTATTTTGTTGAAGAATTTTGCATTTATGTTCATCAGGGTTATTGGACTATAGTTCTCTTTTTTGTGGTGTCTTTTTC
This sequence comes from Ailurus styani, assembly GCA_002007465.1. NCBI lineage: Eukaryota > Metazoa > Chordata > Mammalia > Carnivora > Ailuridae > Ailurus > Ailurus styani. The sequence continues at coordinate 375,378 of LNAC01001043.1, read as the reverse complement.
TGGTTTTGGTGTCACGGTAAACCTGGCCTCATAGAATGAATATGGAAGTTTTCCTTCCTCTTCTATTTCTTGGAATAGTTTGAGAAGAATAGGTGTTAACTCTTTAAATGTTTGGTAGAATTCACCTGTGAAGCCATCTGGTCCTGGACTTTATTTGTAGTGTTTTGATTACTGATTCAGTTTCATTGCTGGTGATTGGTCTGTTCAAATTTTCTACTTCTTCCTGCTTCAGTTTTTGTAGGTTATGTGTTTCTAGGAACTTATCCATTCTAGTTTGTCTAATATTCTGTATTTTTAACTTAAGAATCTCAATCACTCTCTCACTCAACAATGTAATGATTTTAGAGTACTTGAAGTCTCATTACTTTTCTACTGTCTTATTTTTTATTGTTTTCCAGTGGCTTTTTTTTTTTCAAATCCCACAAAATAGATATTACAGTTTTATGTATTCAATGTCCTTAACCCAGGTTCACTACTTTCATTTCTCTTCTTGGGTTTCTTACCATTCTTTTCTGTCTTTCAGACTTTCTTTTTCACTCATTTTTATTTTTCCTAAATTAAATCTTATTGGTATGTCTTCAGCGAGGCTGTATTAATAGTACATTCTCAGAATTTGTTTGATGCTGCTATTCTGTTCATGCCCTTAAGTTATAATTTTAGAGAATATAGAATAGAATTCTGGCATTTATTTTCCCTTAGCATGGGTTGATATAATTTTGTTCTTTTCTGATTTGTGTTATTACTATTGAAAAGTCAGCCAACTGTCTAATTCTTATTTTTGTTAATTCATCTTTAACCACTGGCTTGTTTTAAGATCTTTTGTCTTTGATACTCTACAGGTTTTTGTAATATGTCCAGGAATGGATTTCTATTTATTTATTCTGTTTTGGATATATTGGGAATCTGAGAATTTGCATTTGTTTAAAATTTTGAAACCAACTTTAGCCAATATTTTTTTAAAATATTGTCTCACCCACATTCACCTATTTCTTTCTAGTATGTCAATCAATAAATATTAGATTGTCTCTTTTTTTTCATCTATTCCTTTAACCTCATATTTTCTCTCTCTTTATTCTTCTGGGCTTTATTCTGCATAATTTCTCCAGATTATTTCACAGTGCATTGATTTTGTCTTTAGCTTTCTCTTTCCAGTTGTTTAACTTGTTTATTAAATTTTTAGGGGCTCCTGGGTGGCTCAGATGGTTGTGTCTGTCTTCGGCTCAGGTTATGATCTCAGGGTCCTGGGATCAAGTCCTACTTCAGGCTCCTGGCTCAGCAGGGAGTCTGCTTCTCCCTCTCCCTCTCCTTTGCTTCTCCCTCTGCTCATGCTCTCTCTCTCTCTCTCTCTCTCTCTCTCTCTCTTTCTATCTCTCTGTCTTAAATGAATAAATAAAATCTTAATTTTTTTTAAATTTCAGTTACTATATATTTAATTCCTTTAAGAGCTGTGTGGTTATTTTTCAAATACCTCTCATTTTTACAGTCTCATGTTCATGTGAAATAATCCCAATAACCTCTTATTTTATGCACGTGTCAAATATAATTAACTTACTTTATATTCTGTATCTGATCATCCCAATATCTATAGTGTTTGTGGGTCTGAATTGTTATTTGTTATTTCTCTGAGGCCTAGTTCAGGGCTCATATAATGTGTATTTTCTTTTTAACTGTAGGAATTTAACTTGATTGTGGGTGTTCTAAGAGGCCTAGGTTGAAAATGGTTCTTCTAAGTGAGGACTTACCTTTGCTTATGCCAGGTTCCTGGGGTCCCTACCAATTAAGCCTGATGTAAAAAAAATAATTTTCAGCTTGGGGTTTTTAGAGTTATGCACATAGTATGAATTCTAGCCCAAATGCCACATGAACTCTGGTTTATGATTATGAACTCTTAATGGAGACTTTACCCTCTTTATCCCAAGTCAAGAAACTGATAAACGAATTTCTACACCATCTTCCTTTGTGGCTCTTTTTTTTCTCTCTCCTGATTTGCTCTTTGCTATCGGTTCGCAGGAAGATCTAATCTAGCTTCTACTCTGGGATATCCGGGGGCTCGGTCTTCTGCTTTCCATGAAGGAGTGGAGCGACATGATGTCATGATTTGGCAGATTGCTAATTTCAGCGCTTGGTTAACTATGGATTTGAGATTTCTAGATGTTTTCAGCCTTTGGGAATACCTATCAATTATTTTTTGTAAGTTCTGTTATATATTTAAATATTTAAGGTATATATTATACTTCTGGGGTGCCTGGCTATCTCAGTCGGTGAAACGTGTTTGAGCCCCCGCACCCCCATTAGGTCTAGAGATTACTTAAAGATTAAAAAAAAATCTTAAAAATAAAATAATGTAAAATATATATTATACGTCTGCCTCTGAAATGTTTTTTCATGCAATTTAGTTTTACCATACTCACACACACAATTATGTTGAAAGAAGTAGTCACAACGTGAAAAGCCAATATTAAAAGACTTGAATTTATGGTGTATGGTTCAGAGAAATTCACTAGCTCTTAGAAACTGGTTTATACAGTCATATTTATGATAACAAAAACATTTTGAAATAACTTCAGCACTCTATTTTCTAAACATATTGCTGTTGTTTCCATTTAGGGGTATAAGAAGCTATGACAAGTCTGTTTTCAAGTATTATAGAGAGGGTCCTTTAGAATCTCAAATGTACCTGGGGGAAAAAACTAAACTAAACTTTTCCCCATTTGCTGACCACAAAGAGAACAATGCCCCTAGCATTATTACCTGGTCAGGGAAAACCAAGTCCATATTCTAATTCTGAGAATCAAATTTTTATATTGAAGTTTTTTTTGTTTTGTTTTGTTTTTGTTTGTTTTTTTACCATATTGCACTTACAAAGTCTTCACTTTGGTATATTTAGTGTACAGAACATAAGGAAGGGATGAGAATGACTTTACCCGGTAAACTTAAATGTCTTGTATGTCTTGTTTCTTTAAAATTAACTTTGTTGACTATGAAGACTGGTTATCATTGCATTGGCTACTAAGTATTGCCGAATGTTTGCATTTATTTCTTTATTTGTAGGGGAAAAAAGATTACTTGTGAAAGAGAAAGTACTTTCATGGTGAAGGAAAAGAAATCTTCCTTCATCCTAACAAAATGGTGTATATTTCTGATTTCCTTTTAAGCAATTTCAGATGACTGGACATGTTCATAATGGGTGGTGATTTTTAATCATTGAAGATAATCTCATGGTTTTTATTAGTTTCTTGACTTTAAGAGGCCATTCGTATAATGCTTTAGCTAATAGTTTTGTTGTTTTTAGCAAGAAGGAAACAACATTTTGTTATTATTCAAGAAAAGCATATTGCCTCTTAATGATCTGTTATCATTGCAGTCCTTGTCTTCTCTTTTTCTGCCTGGTGTCTGCCATTTAGAATGCAGAAGATTAATTATTATCTTTATAGAATCCATCATAAAATTCTAGTTTGGCTATATGGGAATCATTTGAGGTTTTTTTCTTTGTGATCTTTTAGAATGATGATATTTTTAGCATGCATTAGTTTAATAGAAACTATGAGATTTGGTCCAAAAGGTAAAATACCAATATTTATTATTTGAAAAGGTAAAATGCAAAATTATAGCAAATTATTTTATAGCTTGAATTTAGTAGCTTATTTTTTTCTTGTTACTATAACTTTGACATTGGAAATGTCAGTCTCTCTTAGAGCAGGTCGGCTGGTTGTGAGTCTTGGTTGTTTCAAATAAAGTGTAAATTGGATTCTGATTTCGCTTCCCTTGGTAACAGTACATATTATCCCAATAAAACTGTGATAATCTGCAAGACTGATAAAACACACAGGTTTTTATTTCCGTTGTTCTTTGTTTCTTTTGTGAACTGTCCCATTTTTAATAGCACACACAGTCATTTTTCTTCAAAGAAAGAGGTACATCAACAATATTGTGGTTTTGGGAAAAAACCTAACATTTGACTCATTTGGTTCTTTAGTTCTTTCATATTTGAAAAAGCACAAATGTTTGCATGTAATGGGGGTATGCAGAAAAAAGTTACCATAATCCAGAATGTGAAGAATGCGATGATCCCTTCGAAATACAGTCTTTCATATTGTGGAAAAAGGGGAAGATGAATTCAACTGATAATATAGGCCTTGTGAATAGAAATAGGGTTCAGACTGACAAACTCATGGTCATATTTCTTTATTATAGTGGCTGGGAGGGAATGGAAGATGATGGGAGGAGTGTAATGAGTACATGACACCATAAATTTGATATACTAACTCGAGTGTTAAAAAGTCTCAAAGTTAAGAGATTGGTCCTTTGGCATTTGATTTTCCTAGGTTTCTTCCTCCTCCTTATTTCATTGGTTTTTAACCAATTGGTTTCAGAGTAACCCGAGTAATTAAAAAATAAATAAATATGATACCCCTGTACATTTCAGTCAGAATTTTTATGATATCTGCATTTTCAAAGCTCCCTCAGATAAATATGATAATTGTGAATCACTGGCCCATTTCTGATAATACTACCTCAAATCTCTTACTTGTGTTTGTAAATGAGTTCATGTCAGAAGGCAATCGATTATCATATTGCATCTTCCAGTTAACGATTGATCTGACCTACACATTGTAGGATCTTGCTGGAATGATGAAATATACAATAGTAAGTGATCTCCCAAATAAAGACTACATTGACTTTTTGATTAATTCTGATGTCTAAATAGATCTAGGTAAGAAAAGTCATCGTCCTGATTTTGGAAACTTGCAAAGCAATTTCCTCATCGGGGATTAAGAGATATCCATTGACTATATCCAGTTTCTACGCCTTCACATGAACATTTATTGTTCTTGTCAGTTTTCTAAGTAGAAAACAAAAAGTTATTTAGGAAACATATTTGGGATCTTCATACAGAACCCTGTTCAGTAGGAACCATGTGAAGAAAATGCCCATTTTGGGCACAGCTCTGTATATATGGAACTCAGTCATGAGAGAAATACATTCTTGGAAAAATACTAACTCATATGCAAATAATTTTCAGTTTTCTCTTTTTAATGTATTCAACTGGAACTTGTCAGCATTTCAAGGGAAAGAAGTCACTCACTAATTAGTGCTGGAGGTGGTGAGTGAAATGTGTGTGTGTGTGTGTGTGGTGTGTGTGTGTGTGTGTGTGTGTGTGTGTGTGTGTAGGAGGAGACAGAAATTAAGAAAGAGTAGGCTTTTTCTTTATTTAATTCCCATGTTCCCACACTGCTTTTCCCAGATTTGTTTTTCTTTGTGATGAACTTTCTCAGATGCATTTTAAGATCTGATTTTTTTTTCCCCCTACAGAATCTGGTCTTTTTTATTTGATTTTCAGGTAGTGCAGAACTGTTCTACTCTCATTTTAGTTACAGATCTACTGGATCTTTGATAAAAGTATAGTCTCTTTTCTCTGGACTTTTCTCCAGGTTTTGTAAAGTGCAATAGCTCTTTTAGAACTAATACACTTTATCATCTGAAGAAGTTCTAAATTAAGGGGCTTCTAATAGTGCATGCTGACAAAATGGAGGAAGTTTTGATGACCTTTGGAGTGGGTCAATGATTGAAAGTCCAATGAGGGCTTCTTCCTCAAACTATTCTACTTAAAAAGGAAAGGACTGTTCTTCAGACCAGCAAGAAAACAAAGTACAACTAAGTGTTGTTGGGAAGGTAAAGCAACAAGAACTCTCTCATGCTTTGTTGGTGGGATGGAAACTGGAAAATTTTTCCTGTGTCTAGTAGATAAACAAACATATAACCCTGGGATTCAATAATTTCACTCATATGCATGCATCCCCCATAAATTCCTACATATGTGTACCAGAATATGTCTGGCATACTGGACTTTTCAAAGTTACATTGTCATATATATATTGAGTACATAAAAAATACATCGTATATTTACATATATAACACATATATTGTATATATACATATGTATGTATGTATATAAAATGAGTCCAAATGCCCGTTCATGATCAAATGAGTCAGTCCTGACATATTCATGCATTGGACTAGTATGTAACAATAAAAGATGAACTACAAATACACAAAAGAAGGTGGATCAATCTTTAAGGTATAATATTGAACAAAAGAAGCCAGACATGATGGAATATATCCCACATGAATTGAATTACATCATTAAAGGCAGATGTACTTCAACCATATTTTAGGCATATAAGATTATGTAATATAACCTCTAAGAAAGCCAAGGAAGTAAATATAATGCATTTCAAGGGTACTAGTTAGAGCTGCAAGGAGAGAGATACCTACATTCAAGAAGGGGCAAGCCTGGGAGTTTATTCTGTCTTGCCATGAGTGTGGGTTATCGTAGGTGTATATCATTTCATGCACTTTTTAAATTATATTTATTTTAATATATGGATATATTCATATATATTTATTATATTTATTTTTATTTTATTTGATGTTTTAAAATAAAGTTCTTAAACTATTTTTATGTTAGGTATACATTCATCTCATGTACTTTTTTATTATATTTATTTTAATGTATAAATATATTTTAATACATTATATATAATATATAAACACATAAAATACATAGTAAATATATTTTAATATATAATACATAAATATATTTATTCTATTTATTTTTTATTATATTTGATATTTCAAAATAAAGTTCTTGAACTATTTTTAAAAAGGAAATTAAGGCACGACCATAGGTGTCAATGTAAAGAAAGTTTCAGGGTTTGAGTTGAAGGAACAAAAGCAAGGACAGCTTCTGCTGACTGCATGTTCCTCTTCATCCATCCTGTTGTGCCTTGTTATTCCAGCGCCTGGGACAGGAGATGGCATGCTGAGAGGAGCCCCTGCAGTGGTTTCAGGGGTGGGATGGGGTGGAGGGTAGAATAAGGTTGCAGAGGAAGCCCAAGTCTGAATCCCATTACTTGGGTGAGGGCACGTCATTTGCTTCCAAGCTCGTACAGCATAGTTGTGTGCATGCGTGCATGCTCGCGCATGTGTGTGTGTGTGTGTGTGTGTGTGTGTGTGTGTTCATATGTTAATTCTTTTCTCCTGTAATGAGAGGAGTGCTGGAATTCAGCACCAGCCAAATACCCAGTGTGCACTTCAACTTCTGACCATAATGAATGTAAAATGCTGGTAGTAATAGGTTGAAATGAGAAATCTCTTCATCTTGGCATGTGAGAGATTTGCAATCACATTTGGATTCTCAAAGTGCTGCTTGATTGGAGATTAACGTGTGGGTAGATTGACCTTTCTTGCAAGAGTCGTTGTTTTTGCACGAAATGTGTGAAAAACAAATTTCAAATAGCTGCCCTATTGCACTTCTCTTGTGATTCATATTATCACCCTTTTAGATTTCTCAGCAATAATGGCACTTATTAAACTCACTGGGGCTTTCTTTCCTCTTCCCCTCCCCTAAGCACTTTTATTCTCCCTCCATGGAGGTGGGACTTTCTACTCACAGAAAGGTTAATTTCTTCACATTTCTCATACTGTCAACACACGACTCCTTGACTGACTTGTGTTTAATTAAGTCCCAAGAATGTCCACTTCAGAAAATAAAGGAAACTTTTGAGATGCTGTGTAGAGAGGTTGTTCACTAATTCCAGGAAGGGAGAGGGATATTTTATTTTTCTTCATTTTAAAATTTAGTAGTCGTATGTTTCCTAAAGATAGACTTTTCTTGTCTTAGTCTTTCTTTTCCATAATAAATGTTTCCTAAGGGTTGCTTTGTACACAACCGTGATGATTTTTCTCGTTAAAACTATCAAATTGCAACAGAGTAGATTTAAGATCTTATGAAATTCTTAAATTCCTTAAAATTATTAAGAAAATGAAAGGGAGAAGTGATAAAATCTGACCCATGCTTTGAAGACTCTCTGAGAAAAAAAGTTACCCAGAACAATTTTCCACACTGCATTGCATTTCCAGGTGGTTCGCTTTATTTTAAATGCTATTTTGAGTCGGGAGGTGGAGGGGCATGTGGACTGTGGGGAGAGCAAATAAGAGTCTCCCAAATCAGGGCAAGTGATTATACTGCTCTTTATGTTTTCTGAAGTTCCTCTGTATTTTACATAGGCTAGGATGTAAGTAATTTTATTTTCCATCATGTGTGCTGTGTTTGATCATATAAACAACTTTATGTTTGTAGTTGATTTGCACTTATTTTAAATATTTAGAAGATATTTAAAGGGTATTAGAAAGTTCCTATTCAATGGTAATGAATGTCAACACAAAAGCCAAATATATGTAAGAAATCTTTCACCAAATCTAATCAACTAATGAACACTAACACATCCCTCATAGTAAATTGAGACATTTTGTTGTGAAATGGTATCTTCTTCTGTCTTAGGGCAACATCTGTTTTTGAAGACTGGGATGGGGCAGAAGTGATGTAAAAAGACATTAAAATGTTTGAGTTTTAATTCTGGGGTTCAAGGTTCTTAAGAGATTGAGTCAGTCATCCCACATTTAAAAATGGCTCCTTGTTCCTGAAGCATCCTACAGACAAGAACACATACTGAAAATAGTTTTGTGAGCAGATTGGTGGTACACGGGTAGTGGGGAAAAACCACCTCACAGGAGATTTGTCAAGATTCTTATTCAGAGAATAGGTAGAAATATGGACATTCTTCAGTGTCATGGGGAGTCAGAGTAAAATGTCATCAAAGCTGATAGTGCCTGCCAGGAATGGTCCACACTTTTGCCATCTGGTAGAATAGGAGACGGAGTGATCAACTTCCCATGATGCAGCTGTTGCTCTAACAAAGCTGCCTGCTTAGACGTTGGCCTTTGTCATCGTAAACATGTCTTACTGTGGAGGGAAGACAGGTGACCTGCCACCAGCATCAGCCTGCAGTTCCTTCTGGATTCATCAACATTTCTCAAAATCAGAAGCTAAATGCTGATGAACACACTTGAACCTCCGCGGAAACACGGAGAATAAAATGTGGAGCACAGAGAGAGGCAAGATCTGGGAGGACTCACTTGCATTACATTAGTTGAAGCACATTTGAAACTTATGTGAGAACATCAGCCTTAGATTGAGTTAACAACGGATCCTGGGAGACGTAGAGGTTTATGTGGGGGCAGGGACAGTGGTGAGTGGTAGGGATGCCGACAGTCTCAGGAAAGATGGGGATGAGTCCTTGTAATGCAGGAAGTCAGCTTGTTGGCAATATCTCTGTTTCTGTCCCTGTGTAGATGTACATTTCGTTAGATACCAACCCATGCCCACACATACAGGCGCACATGTACACACACACACACACACACACACACACACCCACTGAGAAGCCACTTGGTGGTGACATATAGGGATTTTCAAGATGCTAAAGAAAAGTGAGCAGAGCACACATCCTATTTGTCCATGACAGCATGCCTGAGGCCCAGGGTCTGCTCTAACCTGAGGATGAGTTTTGGGTGACCTGTCTGGGGTGACAAGGTTAGGTTGACTGGTGACCCATCAGCGTGTGCACTTGATTAAGAAGTCATTTTCTTCGGGGCGCCTGGGTGGCTCAGTTGTTAAGTGTCTGCCTTCAGCTCAGGTCATGATCCCAGGGTCCTGGGATCAAGCCCTGCATCGGGCTCCCTGCTCAGCAGGAAGCCTGCTTCTCCCTCTCCCACTCCCCTTGCTTGTGTCCCCTTTCTCGCTGTCTCTCTCTCTGTGTCAAATAAATAAATAAAATCCTTAAAAAAAAAAAAAGAAGTCATTGTCTTCTAACCAAGTGTTGCACTCTCTCCAGGTCTGTGGAAGGCTAGCCTACTTCTCCTCCATGAGTTCAAGGCTCAAACAAGTTTCTCTCTGCTTTCTATGATGAATAAAGGGCTGAAAAAAAATTCTTAAAGCTTGTTGGCACCTTCATCCAGAAGGAAGTACAGTAGAAAGATGCTCACCCTCTCTCTCTGTGCCTTCTGGGAGGTGTAAGAACCCATTTGCTGAGGAGCGATTTGGCAATGAAGGAGGAATTTTGGCAATGAGGGTGATGACTATATGCAGGGTCTCTGTGTTGGTCCCTCTGCCATAGGTCTTGGTCCCCCTGCTGGCAGTTCCTGAACTGCTTCTCTCCTCCCCTTGCTGCAAAACTGAGAGCCAGAAATAATGGGAGGAGACAAATCACTCATCCCCCTGCTTTGAATAGTAGCAGGACAAAGCTGAGCTTGACTACCAGTGCTCATTGGATGCTGTTTTTCTAAGAGCTACAGAAGAGGTTTTATTTTGAGTCCTCTTTGAGTCTGCAGTTTTGTCTATTCTGGTGCTGGATCTTTAGAACAACCCAGGGTGAATCTAAGCAAACTCTTGAAATGAATGACTTTTGTTTTGGGGGCGTACTGCTTCCTTTTATTGCTGTTTTAATTTTTAAAATGGCTTTTACTTGGTGCCACCCTAGTTTTTCAGATGACTGATCATTCCATGTAGCCAGGGATCCCCCCTCAAAGAGGATGAAAACATGAGCCAACAAAACCACAGCTATTTTGGGGGTGCAAAGATAGCTGAATTTCTTGATAAAATCCAGACGTGTTTGCATTTGAAGAAAGGAGATCTGGATGCTGAGAAATCCAGAGTAACAGACCTTTGAGGTTAGATTGTTGGGTATTTTTTATATCGGAGCAAAGGAGATATTTTAGGGGAAGGAGAGTTTCTTGGATCATACCACTTGGGCACATGGTCTTTATCTGCTTGTAAGGTTAGTCTAAGTCATAGATGCAGTGTATTCCAATGAATGGCGTTGTTAGCCAACAGAACGAGGATATCAAAATCCCAGGGTCAGATGAAAGTTACTCTTAATCGTTTAATGTTGCTTTTTGTTTTATCAGCAACCTCTAAAATGCTTTCCAGGGGTTTAAATGACCATTAATTATAGGTAAGCTTTAATGAGATTTGAAAACACCCTGGGCCCCATCCAGGCAGATAGTTCTAGCTAAGGAGATCCTGAATGAAAGCAAGCATTGTGCTCTTCCTCACCACCACCGTCACCATCAATAGTAACAGTGTGCCTTCCAGTGGTACCTCTTTCCAGAGACGTCAGCATCTGACACATTCTGATTGCTCCCACAACATCCTGTTGATGAAAGAGAGGAGTTGTGGTTTTAGAAGTCCTGATTATCAAACTGGATTCTGGCTCTCTAGTCCTGGCGAAGCCCCAACCCTCTCTCCTTGATCGGAGTCGTGTCTCCTTGATCGCCTTTTCCTCCCTGATCGGAGTCATGTAGCCACAGCTCAGCAGGTGGAAAGATCCATGTAACCTGAGTTTGTGCAGAGCAGAGCTGTCTCTCCTCCATGGCTTCCACTTACCCTCACCTTGGGGAACATTATGTTAAATCTCAGCTCACTCTGATGTAGTTTGGGAACAGAGGTGAGGTTTGGTGGGGTGAGGTCTGGAGTCAACGACCAAGAAGAAATTCTTGAGATGCCTTTGGTGCAAAAAGGTGGTTTTATTAAAACATGGGGACAGGACCTGTGGGCAGAAAGAGCTGCTGCACTAGGGTTGTGAGGGGTGGCTGATTATATACTTGGGAGATGAGGACGATGAAGACAAAGGGAAGCGTCCAAAAGGATTTTCATATGCTAAAGAAGACCCTCAGGATCCTGGAGGCCTTGCTATTATCAAGCGAAGGTGTTGTTTGTTGTTTGTTTGCTTGCTATTGTTTTTGTTTTGTTTTGTTTTGTTTTGTTTCCCTTTAGCAGAGAATAAACATTTGGGAGCTTCCTGGAAGAACATCCCGCATGTCCCAACCAGGAGTGAGGGGAGGGGGAGGTTTCAGGGTTTCAGCTTGTGTTTTGCCCTCAGCTAACCTTCTGCTCCCTCATCATTTCCCCCTTGAACAATTTTGACCCTTCAGTCTTTAAGGTTGTTGAAGTTGGAAGGTCTCATCTTCTGTCACATCTTCCTGCTGACGAGGGTGTAAAGATGTCCCTACCTATGGGTCAGTATTGGTGAGTTGGGGACTGTATGGAGGAGTTACAAGAGGGGGAGGCAGCTGAATCCAATGTGGTCAACATATATGAACCTCCTTGAGTGGAAAGGATCACCTGTCAGTGATCCTTTGTAGTAATGTCAGTGAAGGAGTCTCAGCTCCAGGCAGGGAGACACCGGAAAAGACAATAAAATAAGGTTCATAACGAGAAAAAGAAGCCTGATAAAAATGCCCATTGATAGTTGACCCTAATTTTCCTCCAGCCCAGGAGTTTTAACCCATCATTAAAGGAAAGAGAGGGGTCGTTTAAAGTGCTATGACCACCACCACCATTAAAGGCTCCTGGAGGAGGGATGCTAGCGTCACCCCACTTCCTCATTGCATCCTAGGCTACAGATGGTGCCTGGAGTATGGACAGAAATACTGTGCCTTGAATGTCATTCCATAGGTCATGCTTTATCTTGCCTTGCCTTGAATCTGCCCTTTCTGACCCATGGAAAACACTATAAAAGTTTTACAAGGGGAAATTGCTCAATTTTGTAGCTTAAGTAGTTAGAGGACACTGATAGAAAACAGTAAAGACAGAAATCCATCATGATCTAAACGACATTCCAGCACATGTGGTCCTTACAGCCAACATCCCTAGGAAATGGTCCCCGGTTGGGTTTTAGTTCTAGCGAGTGCTGGTTTTGGTCGGCTCCCAGGGGAGGTCCCGTGGCCCAGAGCTGGTAGGCCAGGCATGTGGAGTGGACCACATTAGATCAATCAGGAGGAAACCTCGCACAGAAGTCTTAAGATTGGCAGCTGTCCTGGTTCCTTAGGTGGCCGTCCTGTGCCCAAGTCAAACAACTTTGTATAAGGATGGAAATAAAGAGAGGGCATCAAGTTTCTGGGGCTAATTACCATCCTGGTCAGGGTACTAACTTCCAGCCAAAAGGCAGGACTTCTCCTTCCCGTAGAGTAGCCAGAGGTTACAGGATTTCAGCATAAGCAGTTGACACTGAAGTGTTCCAATAAGACCGTACTCCTTGAAGAGCCTCTGGAATGAGAGTAAAGGAAGGGGAGAGAGAGTACTCACCAAGTTTGCACCAAAGCTCAGAGTCGAGATGTAAAGACTCAAAGTCCCACGTTGGACGCCATATGCCGTAGTTTTGGAACGAAGGTGAGGTTTGGTGGGGTGAGGTCCAGAGCCGATGACCAAGAAAGAAGTCTTGAAATGTCTTTGGTGCAAAAAGGTGGTTTTATTAAAACATGGGGACAGGACCTGTGGGCAGAAAGAGCTGCTGCACTGGCATTGTGAGGGGTGACTGATTATATACTTGGGAGTCGGGGAGGTAAGGACAAAGGGAAGTGTCCAAAAGGACTTTCATATGCTAAAGAAGACCCTCAGGATCCTGGAGGCCTTGCTGTTACCAAGCTAAGGTTTTTACCCTTCTAGCAAAGCATTAACATTAAGACTGTGGGAGCTTCCTGGAGCGATGTCACACATGTCCCACCCAGGAGTGGGGAAGGGGGGAGGTTAGGTGGCAGGGTGTCAGCTGGCGTTTGTCCTCAGCTTCCCTTCGGCTCCCTCCTCAATTTCCTTCCCATAATTTCAAACTCATCATGTTTGAAATATAAGGATAAGAATTCACCCACGTCTTGGTGGAGAAGTAGAAGTCACTGCAACAGTGGGATGGTGTTCCCCATGAAGAATAACTGAATGGCTCTGCATTAAAGAATTAAATTAGGTGGGCGCCTGGGTGGCTCAGTGGGTTAAAGCCTCTGCCTTCGGCTCAGGTCATGATCCCAGCGTCCTGGGATCGAGGCCCACATCGGGCTCTCTGCTCGGCAGGGAGCCTGCTTCCTCCTCTCTCCTCTCTCTCTGCCTGCCTCTCTGCCTACTTGAAATCTCTCTCTCTCTCTGTGTCAAATGAATAAATAAAATCTTTAAAAAAATTAAATTAGGTAAAAATGAATAAGCCTTTCTCTATTTAAAATATTATTTCTAGTCTATCATTTTTAGTATTTCTGAAAACGTTATAAAAAAATCTTTCCTTGGTAAAAACTGAATTTGTCCCGAGGCTGACAGCCACGGGGAAGTCGGGAAGAATTGGTAAATGTGTTGAACAAAGTTTCCTTGGTGATGGGTGGATGGTGCTGGGGGGTGGGGTAGAGAGAAACAAATACTCCTGCTTGTTGGCTGGAGTTCATTCTGGCCACTTTCTAAGCAAAGAACTTCTGAGACATGCTTTTGGCAGATATATTCACTTGTGATGGAGGAAAAGATTTTTCTTTCATTGGCCAGAACTTTGCAACAACCTCTTGTTTCTGAGAAATGGTATATTGTAAAATACAAAACAAAGCAAAAATAAATAGAAACCCAGAGTACTTTTACAGTATGGGGATTTCTTTTTTCCATGATAGAAACTTGATTTTCTTGGCCTCTATTGGGGAGATGTTTTGATGTTCCCCTCTTTACTCTTTTCTAAAATAACCTTTTATATTCTAGCGCTTGCAAAAAAAAAAAAAATACCTTTGATTCTCTTGGCCTTTTCCACTGAATTGGAAAATTTGGTTCCATTCTCTTAGCAGGTAAATAGCCTTAAAACCATTCATGGTTCTGTCAGGGTAGGGAAGAGCTGAAAAGCATTACATATGTTCCAAGTTAAGAGAGGCCAATCTTTTGCTGTTTTCAAGTGGTTCCTTCCCCGCCCTTCTTCTATTAAGGGCTCTACCACAATGGAGCTTTAATCAGCTTCATTGATTTAAAGCTAATTTGCACTTGGCTTCAAGGTTAAGGTCCACAGCACAAGCTGAAGACCTTTAAATCAGAAGTCAGAATGAAAAGGCTTAGGTATATCATATTGTCTGCTGTGTATAAGAATGACAGCTCTTGATGGCTGTGAATTAACTATTGGGAAAAAAGGCACAAAGCCAGTTTTTCTTCTGTGTTAATATAACCTCTGCTAGCTGAGTTATACAGCATTGCTATCAACATTTCTGCTTCATCATGTAAATTGATGGAGTTGGCTGAAAATACTTTGGTATTGTGATGTTTGCAGCCGTCAATTTCTGCTTGGTTTCAGTTGGATTTCAACCTAATTGCCAAACTGATTCCATCTGTAATAACTTTTAACATTTATTTTTCCCAAAGGGGAAAAAAAATGTCTTGTCTGTATTCTGCAATTAAGAAGGCGATGAAATATTCAGTGTATGTCTCCACTCTAAATTCTTTTGTTAACTTTATCAGATAAACTATAAAATATTAACCAGGCTTGCTGTTTGAGCATGTGCAGATGGCATAATATTTACCAGGCATATTTTCAATACACATTTAATTTTATAAATTGAATTAACTATTACATGGCTAATTTTTCCCTCTCTTTTCCAAATTGATGCAACAAGCAATCGTGTTGTTGGCTGTATGTACTATGCTAGAACATTTGAGGGTAATTACATAAGCTTAGCTGTGTATATAATAAATAACATTTCCTCCAAACTTAACCACACAAAATCAAATCAAGCAGAAATAATGCTATTTTCTAAGCAAAATTATGCTGAGTAGCAATGTGTGGGTTCTTTTCTTTATTTTTTATTTTTTGACAGTTCCGTTTTTCAAATTTTCTGGAACATTTAGATAGGTAAGCTAATTTTACCCAGCTCTCCTGTCCTTCGTACAATTGACCTTCAATATGTATAGTCTTATTCTCTCTACTATTCTCAAATATACTAATTTAGTAGCCACATACTGTTTCACTTCAAGCAGAGTTTCTTAGAATGTGGTTGGACTGAATCAAAGCCAAATTCTAAATCACGGTATTGAAGTTCATTCTAATTAAGAGCTATTTTTTTCTTTCTTACGAAACCTTTCTTCTTTATCTATCTATCTATCTATCTATCTATCTATCTATCTATCTATCTATCTTACTAATGAACAAAAGGCTTGGTTACTGGTCAACTGGTAAAATATCTAAAGGGTCTGCCCAACCGAGCACAGATTTCTACAGAGTGGCTCTTCATCAACGCCTCCATGGTTTTCATGATCCATCTAGTATTGGGAAAAACAGGAAACAAACTTATAATCCAGTATGATATATATGATATTGGAGGTGCACTGTGGAGATCAGGGAAAGGAGGGGATGTGGCTCATTTTGGGAATCAGGGATAGGTGATGGTGATGACAGTTTAGCTGAGACAAATGTTTGCCCATGTGGACAAGGGAGGAATGGGGACTAAAGGATATTCTGGGCAGAGGGAGCAGAATTTGTGCAGTGACAGAAGTTTGAATGCTATGGCAGGTGTATGAAGGGCACCAACCGTGAAGTGAGACGTGGTGAAAGAAGAAATAGGGGAGACAGTTGTGGCCATTAACCGGATCAGATGTGGTGTTACCAGGACTCATGGATGTCATGATTCTATGGTCCATGCAGTCCCACGAGCAGGACGCGCTAGAAACTGTGACAGCAGACAAAAGGCAAGCAGTGGAGAGGACAAAATCAGGAATGGTGACTGAATTCCTTGATGTCCCCCAAAATTCCTTACAGTGGCATTGTCAGGGCAGAATGGAATTTGGCTTTGAGTAGGATGGTGAGGACATGGGGCACGTTGGTGGATAGGGACTCAACAGCTACAAATGTGAATCATGGTCAAGTTTACACTAACGTCAAAGTTGGGGAATCTGATTTAACTATGCATTCAAAAGTGGGCTTGAAATGTCCCTCATCACCCCTCCTTAATTGGCTGTGAACATAATTACTTGCAGTGTCACGTAAAGTAAAACGATTGCTTTCCAAAAAGAGCAAGCCATCCCACCCAAGACGAGGAGTTTGTGGTTAAGCCTAGAAAACCCCAGTCTTCTCCTGAGTGTGGGGGTAGGGGACACGCGAGGAGGGAGACACAGGTGAATAAGGCCTCCAAGAGCTTGCCCTGGAGCTGGGGACTCAGAGTGGGAACGCATCACATTTTAAATAACAAAAATGTTCAATTATTCAAAAGAACACAATTCAGCATTAGCAGGGAGGGCTGTGGATGTAAAAAGGATGTTTACAACAGTGAGCCCGTATCACTGCACGTACTTAGTTTAGAATGTATCCGTCCCCAGTGATGTTGACAACTCACTTCAATTTGTGCATGTAAGTTAAACATAAAACACGTGTTTCATAGATAAGCTGAGACAATAATGATGGGTTATCTCAAGTGAAGGAAGGGAGATGAAGCTAAAAAGACATTTGTGCAATACAAGTGCCGTGCAAGACAGGATTGGAGCTCAAACTTGTTCACACAAAGGAACAGGATTACAGGGGCCCTGGGGGGGAGGGGTGGTGACACACACAAGGACTGGATTCCCAGAAAAGCCAAAAGGGTGACTTTGGGGAAACGTTGTTTTAACATCACTGTTTATTTACAGCATACTTTATAACATTAGTTTTTAATTCCCAAGGTAACTAATATCGTCTCCCACCACCACATTTAATTATTCAGAACATTATTGGCCCCATCATCGTTACCATCCTCAAGGGCAGCCCCAGGCAAAACCACGCAGTAGAGTGATGCTTCAGCCCCCCTCCCCCAAGGCTCTCCTCTCAAATTCTTCCCTGCTTTAGTGATGGTTCCCTGCCCCTTTGGGGCTCAGAGCTGTTACCACCTCCCTGACAATCCCTTATAGACATCTGCTCTAGGAAAAACAAACAAACAAATAGATTCACACTGGCGTGCTAAAATGTGAGAAGTTTAATTTTAACTCTCTCTGTGCAGAACGTTCACATTATCACTATGGGCAGAGCCTTTCACTAAAGGAAGAGGGTTGGTTTGGATGTCCGGGCTCCAGCCATTCAGGGAAGTAACTGTCTTAACCGATGCTTATCTTTTCTTCACCCCTGAGCTCACATGATGGACAGAGTCACATACTGTGCCCACCGCCTTCCTCACCTCTTACCTGTCCTGTGACAGCAGCCTTCTGGTTGGTCATTTCATTTTTCAAGCCTTTCCCCACAACAGGACCTAGTTAAGCTAAAAAATTCCACAAGCACATGGTTCAGAATAAATTTCAAATTACTACCCACTTAGTTGTTCCAGAATACTTGGGAGTTTCAAATTGTGCTTTAGGACAAATCTGAACGTTTCAAGCTAGTGATGGTGGAAGATTCTTCTTCAGCTGTTCTGCATAGCCCTTCTGGTACCTGTTGTCTCGACACCGTGCAAGCCAACACTTAGTCACTAAATCCCCCATTTCCCCTAAATTCTCACGTGTCTCATGCCCTATCCTCTGACCTCTGTCTGGTGTTTCAGAATACATACTCACTCTTCTCAACCTTCATTTCTTTCTAAACCTGCGTTCTCGAATCACCCACTTTTCCATACAGTTTCATGGCTTTCTTAAATGCTGTGGCTTACGGCTAGGTATTTCCCGATGTGTTATCGCCGAGGTGTAATTTTTAATATTGCGATTGCTTTGCACTTCTTGGTAAACAAGGAATCGCCAACATCATTGCGAGAGCCTCCTTTCATTAGAGCCCTTACTACAGGCTAGATAACTTGCATACATTATTAATAATTGCACCAGGCAGTTGTCATTATTCCTGCTTTGTCGACGGGAAAACCAAGGCAAACAAGGGTTAGGAAACTTGACCAAATTTAGCTAGTAAGTGGCAGGAGGAGCGATTTTCGTCCCGCTCTTTGTTGAAACCCTGCCTCTCTATCACTTCCATATTATTCACATTTGTACCAGTCTATGTAGGGAGAAGCCTTGCTTTTGTTGTCAAGGGTTTCTTTTATGAGTCTTGAAAGCCTAGTAAACATGACTTTCTTAGAACCTGCCCTTTAAAATTAAAAACAGAAGATTTAGATACTATTAATGTGACAGGCATTTGCAAGCACTGCTTAATTCACTTCACATCAGTCTCTGGTCACATGACAGTAATATAATTTCACCCGATCACAGCCACACGAGAAGCTGACAGCCTGATGCCCTGGGAACGGAGTCCTACGCTTAAATTCCCCAACCCCCATTTTGAAGATTTATGCTATCATATCATGAAAATGTATCTGATAGCATCAAAAATACAAAATTGTTTGTGGTAGTTATTATACATTTCTGCTTATTGATTACATATTGACGTATAGTCAGACTTGTCTAGGTTAAGCAAAGGATAGACTGAGAGATAAAATTAAAAGGAATAAAATATAACACTTTAATTGCATTTGTGGCCAAGGGACCTACATTATACAGCAACCAGCGTGTAACAGTGTACTTCATGTTCCATGATTTACCTTGCTGATAATTGCTTTGCACTCCTAATAAATTAACCCACAGAAAATCCATTCATCTGCATCTTCTTTTTATGCAGAGCTAGAGGAAAAAGGACCAGTATAGCAATTTGAGTGGCAATCATGCACTGATTGTAGCAAAGAAAGTAGCATGGTGAGCGTCTTAAGCATTCTGAAAGCATTGCTTTGTAAGAAAGGAAGAAGGAAAAAAGAAGAGAGCGCTTTTGTTAATTAAGTTCTATTTTTTTGTCTTATTTGCTATGGAGAATATATTATATTCTAGGTCAAAAATTCTTGTTTGATGCAGTATATTTCTGGCCAGATATTTTATTTTAATTTTATTAATTTATTTGCTTTAAATATTATAGAAAATTCTTATTGTTATGTTTAAGATTCCTGGAAGAAGAGAGGGTGTAAGTCTGTTATTATAGTCCTATGAAATTCCTTCTGTAAATATTGTTCCATAGTCAATCTCACATTTTTTAAGCTGCCCAATTTTTATTAGACTCTGTAATCATGGCCATTTTTTTTTTTTAATTTGACACAGAGAGAGAGATTACAAGCAGGCAGAGAGAGAAGAGGAAGCAGGCTCCCTGCTGAGCAGGGATTCCCAATGCAGGGGCTCAATCCCAGGACCCTGAAACCATGACCTGAGCCAAAGGCACAGGCTTTAACCTACTGAGCCACACAGGCACCCCCATGATCATTTTTTAATACTTCTCTACTTTTATTCTACTACTTCGTGTCCCTTCAAAACTTTATGTTCCACGCAGTGCCTATATCATTAGCTCACTCGGTCCTTACAGTCAACATGGCAGAGTGGCAAGAACACAGAAAGGGTGAGGAGATGAGGTTTCTACTTTCCACCTTGCCACCAAATTGGGTAAAATATTGGCCTTACTGTTCTACTTATCTGAGTCTCAGTTTTCTTTGTCTTCACATAAGGGGATTACAAGAGATGATCTCTAAGATCCTTTACAAATTCTAGGATCTGCAGAGAAAATATTGTGGGTGATTAAGGTTTACAGAGGCAGGTGACTTTCCCAGTTTCATAAAGGTGGGTAGTTGGGAGGAGAAGAACAGGAACTAGCTTTGCTTCCAATAATACGGCAAACTTGGTAACTTGATAGATCTTACTGAAGAAAAAAACTAAAAACAATGCTTGGTACAGGTTTTTTTTGTTTTTGTTTTTGTTTTTGTTTTTGTTTTTGTTTTTTTAAAGGCTCTGTAGATGCATCAGTGAACTGGCAAGAAAATTAGAAATCCATTGGTGTGGTGTTGCAAAATAAAATACGGGAAATCCAGTTATCCTTGAATTTCAGATAAATAACAAATAACTTTTTAGTATGAGTATACCCCAAATATCAATGGGATATACTTACACTAAAATTAGCCACTGTTTATCTAAAATTCAAATATACTTGGGCATCCTGTATTTTTATTTGCTAAATCTGACAACCTACTCAGAGGCTAAGAACTAAGTGAAAGTACGAATCCAGAGAAGTGACCTAGAACTGAAACTGTTTTCACAATGAAAATATTTGCTGACTCCAGATGACCTTGAGCTTTTCCATTCCCACAGGAGAGAGTAAAGAGGAAATTTAATAGGAGAGCCATTGGAAAAAACTAGAAAGCTATATCCTCAGTGTCTAGGTAACTAGAATTAAGCTTTGTCCCTGTTCAGGATTGTATATGTATTATAGAATAATAGTGATAGCAATAAAAATTTCCTACCTCAAATCTCAGTGTTAGCTGAGGGAAAGGGAGGAAGTCAACCCCAAGTGTTCATATCTGAATTATATATTGACACTTTCAATAAACTCAAATCAATAATTTAACTTAAAGTGAACCTTACTTGAGAACGTGACCAGACATCTGGGAGAAGCAAAGAGCAAATCCCCTGGGGTAAATCCCACATTCACTGCAGGTCTCAGAGAACACACATATGCAAACATCTAAGGCAAGTAAGCTCACGAACATAATGCAATATACAAGGAAACATGGCACTATGAATGAAAGTCACCAGAAACGAAGGTCAATAGCATCTCAAAGATTTCAAATACTGGAATTATTACACAGGGAATATAAAATACATGCTATCAATATGCTTAAAGAAATAAAAAGGAGATTGAATATGAGCAAGAGTCTTAATAGTCAAGTAGATTTTAAAAAATTCAAATATAATTTTAAATGGAAAATATGCAATATTAGAAATTAAATATTTAACAAATGATATAAACAGAAGATCACATCTATACACATTAGGACATGTTGACATGATATATTTGAAGAGTATTTATAATCCAGAAAAAAGAAAAAACAGATGTAAAATAAAAAAGAGAGGTTAAAAGAAATTGGAGCTCTTAAGGAGAGAGAAAATGAAGAAGAGATAATCATAAAAAAATAATAGTTGAGAATTTTCCAGAACAGTTTAAGGTCCATAGTCTTCAGAGTCAGAGACCAAAACAAATCCCCCAGGATACTTAAAAGAAATCTAGCTCTAGACACTTCACAGTGCAAACTGATGACACTAAAGACAAACAGAAGATCTTAAAAGTAGACAGAAAAAGACTGATCATATATAAAGCAGTAACCAGATAATTAATAGTTAAAGGAAAGTTGAGATAGTTATACTAATATCAGATAAAATGGACATTAAGTGAAATAGTGCACTAGAGATAAAGGATGATCATGAACTAATAAAAATTTTTAGTTAACTACATCTATCATTATAAGAGATTAAAAACATATCACTTTGTATTGTCAGATCAAGCAAATTGAGAAATCGGTAGATATAGAAAAGATGTGAAAAGAATTAACAAGTGTTAATTGTGAACCTCATACTTATTTTAAATATTCATGGGAAATAAACAGATCTTATACTGGGCCATGAAATAAAGCTTAACAGAGGATTGAGCTCATTCAGATAATTTCTTTGAACACAAAATAATTGAGTTAGAAATTAAGAACAAACTACAGCCAATGAAAATGCAGACATTTGAAGAGCAAGAAACGTATTTATTAGTAAAGCATGCACCAAATAAGAAATTTTAATAAAATTAGAAAATATTTAGGACAGAACAAAAGCAAAAACACTATATATCATAACTTGTGGCCCATAACAAAGTTGATACTTGGAGGAAAGTTTATAGTTTTAAATGACTGTATTAGAAAAGATAAAAGACAACATTAATGAGCTAATATTTTAATTTGCAATACTATAAGAAAAAAAAACCCAGAATATCACCTGAAAGTGTAGATCAAATGGAAATTATGATAAAATAGAAAACAAATGCTTAATAGAGTCCACAGAGCCAAAAGTTTGTTCTTTCAAAAGAATCCACTAGCCAAATTGATCAAGGAAAAAAAGAGAACACAAAAATAATAATTTAGGAATAAAAGAGGCCAGTATTGCAGAGTCTGCATACATTCAAAGAACAATGAACAACATTAATGCCAGTGGTGAAGTCTTATTAGAATCAGAAAAATTTCCCAAAATATAATTTACCACAATTAACAGAATAAGAATAGATAATCATAATAATTGTGTAACCATTAAAGAAATTGATTCATCAGTTAAAAACCTCTCTTCTCTACACACACATACACACATACAAACTAAGCAAACAAAATGAAAAACAAAACATTAATCCAGAGGGCTTAATCAATGTATTTTATGTAATATTCAAGGAATAAATTATTCCAATTTCATACAAACCAGTGTAGGGAATAGAAAAGGAAATCTCACATTGCTCATAGAGATGGCTGTTCCCTAAACAAAACATTAATAAAATAAATCACACAATATATAAAGGAGATAATACGTAACAAAGCTGTCATTCTTCCAACTACAAGGAATGCAAGGCTGGTTTTACATAAAAAATTAACTTGTAATTTATCATATTAGTAATTAAGAGAAGTATATATTACCTTCTCAATGGATGGAGAAAAAAAGCTTTTGCTAAAATTTAGAATTTATCCATTATAAAACTTAGAGTAAACTAAAAGTAGATAAGCTTTATCTTCAAGAGATATATATCACTTTTGTGGAATAATTCAGTTAATGGAAATATATTAGAATTAGTTCCTTTAAAATTAGTAATATGACAGATTTACATACTATACTATTTCTTTTTTTACATTGTACTAGAAGTTGTAACTGGCACATCAAGAAAAATTAAATAAATAAGGTGTGCAAATATAGGAAGACATGGTTATTATTTGCATATAATTATTTATATGGAAAACAATATATGTATATAATTTGAATTCACAAGGTGGCTAGATATAAAATCAATGTACAAAAATCAATATGTATCTACTTATAATTTTAAAAGTATTAGAAAAAATTTGAAAATAGAATACAATTTACAATGGCCTCAAAAATATTAAGCATTGGGGAAAAATCTATAAAAGACATGCATGAATTTTACAGAGAAAATGTTAAAACTTTATGTGAGCACATTGAAAAAGCCATCAGTAAATGGAAGACTGTATGGTATTTAAGGATTAAGATATTCAATATTATAAAGATGCTAATTCTACCAAAATCTCTGTATAGGTTAAAAGCAATTCCAATAAAAATCATAACATAATTTTCTTTGTGATGCTTTACGAGCTGATTCTAAAGTTTATATGGAAAAATCAAAAACGAGGTTGAGCCTGGTTCCTGGTCAATAACACAAAACTTGGGTGAAGAAATCTTCTTGTCAGATACCAGGAGTTAACATAAACAGAATAATTAAGACAACATGATACTGGCCAAGGGGTCAACAAAGAGAACAGTGGAATTGAACAGAGGACCTCACATATATGGAAATTTGATTTATGACCCCGTCGGCTTTGCAGGAGACCAAGAAAAACACACATTTTCCCCCAGAAATGGCAGTAGAACCATATCCGTTTAGTAATATAATGAAATTAGACCTCCTGTTTTACACCAAGCTGGTTAAAGACCTAAGTGTGCAAGAAAGAACTGTGAAACTTGTAGAAGATAATGTCGAAGCTGATCTTGATGATCTTAGTGCAGGGACAGATTTCCTTAAAAAGAAGCAAGAGCACAAGCCATAAAATAATAAATTTAATTTCAGTAAAATTTAGAACTTTTGTTTATAAAAAGACTTGCTGTGGAACATGAAAATACAAGTCTCTGAGAAAAGATATTTAGCACATGGTGCTAAAAATAGATTCATATTCAGAATATATAAGGAATATATACGAATCAGAATGGAAAAGGCAAGCAACCTGGTACAGTAATGGACAAAAGTCTTGAACAGGTACTTCACAGAAGAGGAAACTTGGTCTATAAAGCAATTAAAAGACCTTCCAGCTCATTAGTTTTCCGGGAAATACAAATTGGAACCACAATGAAATACCATTTCACACTCAGCAACAGTAGGAGACTAACAAAACAATTATTGGTAAGTCTGTGGGGCAACTAACATTTGCACACTACATGAAGAAAGGAGCACATCTTTGTAGGAACATCATTGGATATCATCTAGTAATTTGTCCATATGCCCATATTATAAGCTAGCAAGTCTACTTGCAGGCATATATTCTAGAGAAATTCTTGCACCAGAAGAAAGATTAAAAAATCTATAGTATGGTAATTTTTATGCTAGCAGACAAATGGAAGCAATGCAAATGCCCATTAAAATTAGAATGGATAAATACGTTGTGATATAATCATACACACGACAAACATATCTGTGTACATAGAGCATTTTCAAAGAATGGCTGCAACTATAAGCAACAACATGAATGTATCTCAGAAATGGAGATTGAAAAAAGCAAGTCATATAAGACTGCAGATGCATACAGAAAAATCCGTGTACAAAAATATGCACAACTCAGCAATACATTGTTTAGGTATGCAAATTGTGTGGTAAAACTACAAAGAGACAAAGGGAATGAGAAACAAGAAATTCGGGAGCCTGGTTACCTTTGCAGAGAGAGAAAGCGGAGGCTACATACTTAATGGGAACGCTCTATTTCTGTAACTGGATGGTGGATAGATAGGTCTTCATTTTACCGTGATTCTTTGTACTACAAATATTTATAAATATTCCTTTGCATCTATTCAATATTTAAGAAGGTATTTTATGAAACGGACTAAAATCCAAGTTTCTGATTCTTGTTACTGTGCTCATTCTTGCACCCTGCGTACACAGTCACTGGTTTTTCTCCATTTTGTGTCTTACAGAACAATTAATTACACACATGTACCCACGTGATTGGCATTGTAGGATGCGTGCCTTCCAGTTCCCCATCACCCAGATAATTCACCATGCCTACCAAACGCGAACCTTTTATTGCTTTTCAAAACTATGTTTCTTGAGAATGAGAAACATTAACTAAAAGAGCAGTTTAAAAAAAAAAAAAGCAACCTGCAGCACACATGCACACACTGGAAAGAGCTGGCTGCTGGGACAGTACAGTGTAATGGTTAGAGGGACAGGTTTCGAAGTCCGACACATGGGAATTCTAGTTTTGCTCTGCTCTGTGCTAAATGATTGACTTTGGGGTGTGTATTCACTTTCTGAGCCTCTGATTCTTCATAATGATTAGGTTATTGTGGGGATTTCATGGGCTGGTATAGGGACAGCATTTATTTGGGAGCCTGGTTAGTATCAGATAATTGACAGCTATTATTCTTTTAATTATAAAAGAATATTAATTCTAATAAAAGAATAAATATTAATTCTTTTAATTATTAAAGAATAAGAAAGACTCAACATTAGCAGATAGAGGTAGGGGAAGTAAAAATATACTTTCATTTATTTTTACTAAGAGAGTGAGTGTGCACCTGCAGGCAAGAGCGTCACGGGGGAGGGAGAAGGGGAGAAGGAGAGAGAAAGAGTCCGAAGCAGGCTGAGTCCACAGGGGGCTCTATCCCAGGATGACCCTGTGAAAATGACCTGAGCTGAAATCAAAAGTCCCATGCTCAACTGACCAAGCCACCCAGGTGCCCCTAAAAATACACTTTTAAATGAGCTTAATTACAGGTGTCAGAGTTCCAGCCTTCACATGCTTCAGAGAGCATTTTATTATTTCCTGGGAGGGAAGTCAAATGAGGAATGAGAACTCATTTCCTATCATTGCTATGTGTTTATCATCTGACCTCACCTTTCAGAGTCTCATTTATCTGACCTGAAATATGGCGATGATAATGATGATGATGATGATGATGATGATGATGGCATTGGTATTGGTACTTTCCCTTAACGTTTCATTGGGCTTTTGTGACTCTCCAATGGGGGTCATATATAGAAAAACTTATTTAATAGATATTACTATTCATTATTATATTCTTTAAAAAAGGTATGGGTATTTGGGTATATTTTCTGTAGTTTTCCAGGAACAAAAAAGGCAAGTGCTTCAGTTTTCAGTGTGAATGATTATGTTTTCATGACCTCTGGTCATTACTGTGGAAGCTTTGTAAGAGTGGTTGTGTAAAATGTCACATAGCAACATGTCCCATCTGCTTAGCAACAAAAAGAGGAGGGGAAACAAAACATTAAAATAGAGAATCTATAGAAAACTAGGGATAAAAAAAAAAGCCTCAAACCCCCAGCCCACCCCCAATTTTTTTCCTTAAAAAGCAAAAACAAACCCTGAAATTGTTGCCTGGAAGAAATTCAACCAAATTCCCTAGCAGTATTGAAGTCATTTTTGCTATGAACCCCATCGTGTAATTTGTTGAAATGGCGAAAGTTTCGAGTGTCATAGTAATCTAAATGGCTTCTACATGAGCAATGTGAGGTAAGAGAAATAAAATGCCCTCTAGGAGAAAAATTCTCCTGTGTGGCAAATTAATGTCCCAGAACATCAGGGTTCAATTTAGTGCTCTGTAAGAAGCGATTTATTAAATGGTGTTGGGAAGAGTTAATTTACCTCATAACAGCAAGTAGTTTGCTTACAAGAGAATTGCTTACGCACCTTATATACTTTGGAGTAAATTCATAATAGGTTTACTCATCTTGGGGCTAAAGGAACAGTCCTCTGCTACTGAAATGATGAATAACTATACAATTTTTGCATTGTTCCGTTTTCCAGCTGATGGACCACTGTTCTTAACAGGTTTTCTCATCCCTTTTGATACAGATTAAGAAGTTTTGAAAGCATGTAAAGATAGCCTTCCGTAGTGCCTTATATCATAGACTACAACAACATTCATTGTAAGATGTACCATTATGTGATGTACCAAGGCAGAAATGAAAATTGTTGATTAAACCCTGACACGATGTATACACATTACTTAAGAATTTTTATTTTATATTTGTTGAAAGAACTCTTTTAGACTGATTCAGGTATAGAGGTCTTAACCACATATCACTCTTGTAGATTCATAAAAAGGAAAATAGAAATAAATATATTGATTAAGGTATGCCTAAAACATCTTCAAATTCAGAATTTGACTCTCCTGAATTTTTTTTTTTCAACTCAGAGTCACTTTTGTCCATGTTTTCCACAAAACATTTTCCTCTGACAGCAACGAGGACTGATAGGGAAGTCAGGACTTTTGTTAAATGTCAACAGGGCATGTGGCCTCAGGTAGGGGAAAACATCAGGAAAAAATCCCACAAAAATTAGAAGACAGGAAAACTGGCAGTCAAGATTTCCTCTTTTCCTTAAGAGTTAAATACAACCCTGGCTTGTGTGGTGTAAGTTTGAGGAATGAGTTTGCACACCACTCTTCTTTAAATAGCCAACAAAAGGTTTTTGAGGCAGCCATTTTTAATTGGTCAAATCCTCATTCATATCTTTTGAAAAACCCTAACAATTTGTGTTGAACTGCATGTCTACCTTCTTGTGTTCCAACTCTTTGGTTCACTGTGTCTGTTGTCTTTCCCATATGGTTCAAAAAAGCACTATGCATAATGCTTTTCTCTAGCATGCCCTTTGATTCCTAACATTCTTCTGAGGGCCTTCACTCTATAACCATTACCTGATCATGGTGCTTTCATCTAGGATTAGGTTTTGCACTCCTATTGAT
This sequence comes from Ailurus styani, assembly GCA_002007465.1. NCBI lineage: Eukaryota > Metazoa > Chordata > Mammalia > Carnivora > Ailuridae > Ailurus > Ailurus styani. The sequence goes on along the minus strand of LNAC01001043.1, from coordinate 347,222 downwards.
CTTCTTCTATGGGGCTGAATGTAGTAAATGAACCTCCTAGCTCCCAACAAATTTGCATGTAATTGCCTGTCCGGAACACTGAATACTGGGCTGGAAGAATACACTAGCATTAACAGAGCCAAAAATGTTTTTCTTTCAAAGGCTCTGCTCCTTTGTCAAAGTGGTGTATATGAGGAGAATCGGAAAGCTTTCTCAAGGTTTGCGAAAATGGTGAGGTTGGGGGGCGTCTGGAAATTATTGCCATGCTATCTAAATCATGACAACCTCACATGCACCTTTTTGAATGAGTCCAGAGCTGGCATTATCCTCTTTTTGGACTGCTGAAAAGGATTGACCTACATTTGTACATCCCCCCCCAAAAAGTGGAATACTTCGTGTCCTTTCTTTTAACTTTAGTTTCTTTAGATGCATTTTGCTACAGAGTGATAAAAATTTCAGTCTTGAACTGTGACTTTGATAGATTTAATGATCAATCTCATTTGAACGGTTATTGTTGAATTCTTTTGACTCAAAAAGTATTTTCATTTGAACTCAGACAACTATTATATTTAATACATTACATACACTGTCACTCTTCTGATCTGTCACAATGGATGAGTTGGGCATTTTAAGAGGAGATATAAAATTTACTGCAGAGAGATGACTGATTTTTGTACTTTCATTCCAGTTAATTACTAACGTTTGAAACTGTATCATGTCAAGACTTGATGTTTAATTTTTTTGCAGTGATGACATCATCAGTGTTGGTGTGGTACACACTGACCCTCTCCCTGACATGACTACATTATATAGAACATACTCATCTGTTTTAAAACATTTAGTGATGGATTTGGAAAAAAATAATGCAACAAAGTTTAATTTTCTCTGTAATAATTGGAGGCTCAATTGAGTGTCTCATATCTAGGGGCTTAGGAATTATTACTCCTAACAAACTTTCTTATGTCTTGTTGGAGAACCCAGAAACTCTGCCATCTGATGGAATAGTTGGGAGGGGAGTCAAGACTTCTCTCCTTGTTTGTTCTCCTCCGTCTGATGAGTTGATGAAGTCAGCAGGCTATAGGCATGCCTTGGAATGATCAAGAGGAATTATTTGGAAGGAGGTGTGGTTTGTGAAGAAATGCTGAAAGGATTTTTTAATTGCACTAATAACTGATGAAGTTCAAGCATTATTAGCACTGACAGGAAACCAGCTGAGTCTTTAGTAACATCATAACTTTTTTTTTTTTTACGATTTTATTTATTTATTTGACACAGAGAGAGAGATTACAAGTAGGCAGAGAGGTAGGCAGAGAGACAGGGAGAGGGGGAAGCAGGCTCCCCGCTGAGCAGAGAGCCCGATGCGGGCCTCGATCCCAGGACGCTGAGATCATGACCTGAGCCAAAAGCAGAGGCTTTAACCCACTGAGCCACCCAGGCGCCCAACATCATAACTTTTTATACCATCTGTATGAGAGTGGCAACACTAATTTTAATTTGAGTTATATTCTTAAGTATCCTACTTTTCATTAGCTCAAAATGCAAAATATTAGTACCATACCATAAAATTCTGTGAGATAGAAAAAGCACATAGATTTAAATTCCTTTAGAATAAAGATTTCAGAAAAATAGAACAAGTTCTATTGTTTTAGATCATATCATTATACCAAAAAGTGATTTCTGTCATTGTTACTCTGTTAGTCATGTTAAGGAGATATCATATGACTAATTATAATACTCCCAGGCATTGGGCTGAGCTCTATGTATGTTAAGTCATTTGATTTTACAAAAATAGAACATGAGGTGTGGAATACTTTCAAATGAGGCAACTGACCTTAAGGGAGGCTATGGGAACTGTCCAAAGGATATCCACCGGTATTTGAACCCTGATTGTCTGATAATTTTCCTACCTTACAAAATGCTCAAATTTGTCTTATGTTAGCATTCTATTGCATTGAAGCTTCATGGTAAACTGGGAAGGGTCCTGGATTAGGAATTGGGGGATCTGTTCTAATTCTAGATCTCAGTTTGCTCATGAAATAACAAACAATTTATTTATTTTATTTTATTTTATTTTTTAAAAGATTTTATTTATTTATTTGATACAGAGAGAGAGATTACAAGTAGGCAGAGAGGCAGGCAGAGAGACAGGGAGAGGAGGAAGCAGGCTCCCCGCTGAGCAGAGAGCCCGATGTGGGCCTCGATCCCAGGATGCTGAGATCATGACCTGAGCCGAAAGCAGAGGCTTTAACCCACTGAGCCACCCAGGCGCCCAGACAGATATCTCTTTGATATAGTTTTTTTTTAAACTTTGTATGTATACCCAGAAGTGGGATTGTTTGATCATATGGTAGTTTTATTTTTTTTTTAAGATTTATTTATTTACTTAGAGAGAGAGCGAGCACAGTGTGAGCTGGGGTAGGGAGGGGCAGAGAAAGAGGGAGAGAGAATCCCAAGCTGGCTCCCTGCTGAACACAGGGCTTGATCTCACAATCCTGAGATCATGACCAGAGCCAAAACCAAGAGCCGAATGCTCAACTGAGTTAGCCACCCAGATGCCCTGTAGTTCTATTTTTAACTTCTTGAGAAACCTGCATACTGGTTTCCACTGTGGCTGTACCAGTTTACATTCCCACCAACAGTGCAAAAGTGTTACCAATCTCTGTATCTTTGCCAGCATTTGTTATTTTGTCTTTTTAATAATACACATTCTAACAAATGTGATGTGATACCTCATTGTGATTTTGATTTGCATTTCCCTAATGATTAGCTGTTGAACATCTTTTCATGTATCTGTTGGCTATTTGTATGTCCTCTTTGGAAATGTCTATTCAAGTCCTTTACTGATTTTTTTAATGGAGTTATTACTATTTTTGTTATTGATTTATATGAATACCTTGCATATTTTTGGTTTTAACTTTTTTTATTTTTAAAGATTTTATTTTTTCATTTGACACAGAGAGAGAGATTACAAGTAGGCAGAGAGAGAGGAGCGAGGAGGAAGCAGGCTCCCTGCCAAGCAGAGAGCCCGATGTGGGCCTCGATCCTAGGACCCTGGGATCATGACCAGAGCCGAAGGCAGCAGCTTTAACCCACTGAGCCACCCAGGCGCCCTGGTTTTAACTTTTATCAGATGTGTTGTTTGAAAATATCTTCTCCCACTCCATGGGTTGCCTTTTCATTTTGTTTATGGTTTTCATTATGTTTACTGAGCAGAACTTTTTTGGTTTAATGTAGTCCTACTTGTTTATTTTTGCTTTTGTTGCTTTTGCTTTTGGTGTCAAATATAAAAGCTCATCACCAAGACCAATGTTAAGGAGCTTACCCCCATGTTTTCTTCTAGGAGTTTTACCATTTTAAGTCTAACTTTCAAGTTTTTAATCCATTTGCATTTGATTTTTATATGTGGTATAATAGAGGGGTCCAGTTTCATTCTTTCCATCTTTTATTGAAGAGACCATCCTTTCTCTATTGTGTATTTTTGGCTCCTTTGTCAAAACATAATGAGCCATCTTATGCTTGGGTTTATTTCCAGGCTCTTTATTTTGTTCTGTTGATCTATGTGTCTGTTTTTATGAGAGTATCATACTGATTTGATTACCATAGTTTTGTAATATAATTTGAAAGCAGGCAATGTTGATGCCTCTAGGTTTGTTCTTTTTTCTCAAGATTGCTTTGACTTTTCAGGGCCTTTTGTAGTTCTATGGAAATTTTAGAATTATCTTATCCATTTCTGTGAAACCTATCATTAGAATTTTGAGAGGGATTGCACTAAATCTGTAGATCATTTTTGATAATATGGGCATTTTAACAATATTAATTTTTCTAATCCATGAATGTGGAATTTTTTTCATTTATTTGTCTTTAATTTCTTTCATCGACATCTTATATTTTTCAGTGTATAGATCTTTTCCTTCCTTGGTTAAATAAATTCCTAGGTATTTTATTCTTATTGATGAAATTGTAAATGGGTTTGTTTTCCTAATTTATCATTTTGGTAGTTTATTATTAGTGTATAAAAACACAACTGATTTTTGTGTGTTTATTTTGTATCCTGCAACTTGTTGAAAATTTTAATTACTTTAACAGGTTTTTTTGGTGGCATTTTTAGGGTTTTCTATATATAATATTTTGTCATTTGCAAATAGTGACAGTTTTACCTATTCCTCTGTAATTTGGATGCTTTGGATTTATTTTCTCTGGATGAGACTTCAAATATTCTGTTGAATTAAAGTGGCAAGAATGAGCTTCCTTGTCTAGTGCCTGATCTTAGAGGAAAGCTTTTGTTCTTTCACCACAGAGCATGATGTTAGCTGTGGGCTTGTCATAAGGCTTTTATTGTGCTAAGGTACATTTCCTCTATTTCCACTTTGTTGAGAGTTTTGTCATAAATGGATATTGTATCTATTGAGATGGTCATAGGATTTTTCTGTATCTATTTCTGTATCTATTGCGATGGTCATAGGTTTTTCTGTATCTATTGAGATGGTCATAGGATTTTTGTATTTCATTTTGTTAGTGTGGTATTGATTTGTAGATATTGAACCATCCTTACATCCCTAGAGTAAATCACACTTGATCATGGTATATGATACTTTCAATGAATTGTTGAATTTGGTTTGATTTTTTTTTCAGCCTCAATATCCTTTTTTTTCCCCTTAATTAACATATAATGTATTATTGGCCCCAGGGGTCCAGTTCTGTGAATCATCAGGCTTACATATTTCAAAGCATTCAACATAGCACATGCCCTCCCCAATGTCCATAACCCAGCCACCCTATCCCTTGCCCCCACCTCCCAGCAACCCTCAGTTTGTTTCCTGAGATTAAGAGTCTCTTATGGTTTGTCTCCCTCCTAATCCCATCTTGTTTAATTTTTACCCTCCCTACCCCCCACAACCCCCCACCTTGCCTCTCAAATTCCTCATATCAGAGAGATCATATGATAATTGTCTTTTTCTGATTGACTTATTTCACTTAGCATACTACCATCTAGTTCCATCCACGTTGTTGCAAATGGCAAGATTTCATTATGGGTTTTTTGATGGCTGCATAGTATTCCATTGTGTATATATACCACATCTTCTTTATCCATTCATCTGTTGATGGACATCTAGGTTCTTTCCATAGTTTGGCTATTGTGGACATTGCAGCTATAAACATTCTGGTGCATGTGCCCCCTCGGATCCCTACATTTGTACCTTTAGGGTAAATACCTAGTAGTGAGATTGCTGGGTCATAGGGTAGCTCTTTTTTCAACTTTCTGAAGAACCTCTCTACTGTTTTCCAGAGTGGCTGCACCAGCTTGCATTCCCACCAACAGTGTAGGAGGGTTCCCCTTTCTCCTTATCCTTCTCAACATCTTTCATTTCCCGACTTGTTAGTTTTAGCCATTCTAACTGGTGCGAGGTGGTATCTCACTGTGGTTTTGATTTGTATTTCCCTGATGCCGAGTGATGTTGAACACTTTTTCATTTGTCTGTTGGCCATTTGGATGTCTTCTTTGCCAAAATGTCTGTTCATGTTCTGCCCATTTCTTGATTGGATTATTTGTTCTTTGGGGGTTGGGTTTGATAAGTTTTTTATAGATTTTGGATACTAGCCCTTTATCTGATATGTCATTTGTGAATATCTTATCCATTCTTTCAATTGTCCTTTGGTTTTGTTGACTGTTTCCTTTGCTGTGCAAAAGCTTTTGATCTTGATGAAGTCCCAGTAGTTCATTTTTGCCCTTGCTTCCCTTGCCTTTGGTGATGTTTCTAGGAAGAACTTTCTGCAGCTGAAGTTGAGGAGGTTGCTGCCTGTGTTCTCCTCAAGGATATTGATGGATTCCTGTTTCACACTGAGGTCTTAAATGTGCACTAGAGAAGAACGTATATTCTGTTGTTTTGGGATGGAATGTTCTAAATATATCTGTGAGGTTCATCTGTTCCAGTGTGTCATTTAAAGCTTTTATTTCCTTGTTAATCTTTTGCTTAGATGATCTGTCTATTTCAGTGAGGGGGGTGTTAAAGTGCCCTATTATTATTGTATTATTGTCGATGTGTTTCTTTGATTTTGTTATAAATTGGTTTATATAATTGGCTGCTCCATGTTAAGGGCATAGATATTTAAAATTGTTAAATTTTCTTGTTGGACAGACCCTTTAAGTATTTTTATAGTGTCCTTCCTCATCTCTCATTATAGTCTTTGGCTTAAAATCTAATTTATTTGATATAAGGATGGCCACCCCAGCTTTCTTTTGATGTCCATTAGCATGGTAAATTGTTTTCCACCCCCTCACTTTAAATCAGGAGTTGTCTTTGGGTCTAAAATGAGTTTCTTGTAGACAGCATATCAATGGGTCTTGTTTTTTTTATCCATTCTCATACCCTGTGTCTTTTGATTGGGGCATTTAGCTTATTTACATTCAGGGTAACTATTGAAAGACACAAATTTAGTGCCATTGTATTGCCTGTAAGGTGACTATTACTGTATATTGTCTCTGTTCCTTTCTGTTCTGTTATTTTTAGGCTCTCTCTTTGCTTAGAGGACCCTTTTCAATATTTCCTGTAGGGCTGGTTCAGTGTTTGCAAATTCTTTAAGTTTTTATTTGTCCTGAAAACTTTTTATCTTTCCCTCTATCTTCAATGACAGCCTAGCTGGATATAGTATTCTTGGCTGCATATTTTTCTCATTTAGTACTCTGAATATATCATGTCACTCCTTTCTGGCCTCCCAGGTCTCTGTGGATAGGTCTTCTACCAATCTAATATTTCTACCATTGTATGTTACAGACCACTTGTCCCGAGCTGCTTTCAGGATTTTCTTTTTGTCACTGAGACTTGTTAGTTTTACTATTAGATGGCAGGATGTGGACCTATTTTTATTGATTTTGAGGGGGGTTCTCTGTGCCTCCTGGATTTTGATGCCTGTTCTCTTTGCCAAATTAGTGAAATTCTGTTCTATAATTTGCTCCAATATACCTTCTTCCCCTCTCTGTATTTCTTCTTCTTCTGGGATCCCAATTATTCTAATATTGCTTTGTCTTATGTTATCACTTATCTCTCGAATTCTTCTCTCATGGTCCAGTAGTTGTTTGTTTCTCTTTTTCTCAGCTTCTTTATTCTCCAGCATTTGGTCTTCTATATCACTAATTCTGTCTTCTGCCTCATTTATCCTAGCAGTAAGAGCCTCCATTTTTTTATTGCACCTCATTAATAGTTTTTTAAATTTCATCTTGGTTAGATTTTAGTTCTTTTATTTCTTCAGAAAGGGATTTTATTTCTCCAGAAAGGGATACTCTAGTATCTTCCATGCTTTTTTCAAGCCCAGATAGCACCTTGATAATCATCATTCTGAATTCTAGTTCTGACATATCACTACTGTCCCTATTGACTCGGTCACTAGCCATCAATACTGCCTCTAGTTCTTTTTTTTTTTTTTTGTGGTGAGTTTTTCCACCTTGTCATTTTATCCAGATAAGAATAATGAGAGAGCAGAATACTAAAAGGCTAGGGACGACCCCAGAAAAATATACACTAAGCAAATCAGAAGAGACCTGAAACTGGGGAGAGAAGTAAGAGGGGAGGAGAAAAAAAAAAAGGAAAAAAAAAATATGTGTGTGTGGTGTGTGTGTGTGTGTGTGTGTGTGTGTATTAGACTGGTGAATAGAAAGAAGAGAGGCACACACTTGATTTGGGGTGTATTTTTGTCTGTTAGAAGAAATCACCTTGCAAAATTTTAAGGAAAGAAAAACGTATATATATATACAAAAATAAGGGTAAACATAATGAAGGGTTGAAATATGACTTTAAAGATGAAAATTTATGATAAATTTTATGATAAATAATTTAGATAAATAATTTAGCATTTAATAGATAAGTAATTTAGCATTTAAACGATGCTAAAAAAGAAATTGATAAGAAGTTGGTTAAAAAAAAAGATGAAAGAATGATCAGGCTGGAGACTAGAACAAAGCCATGTGCTAGACTATCTATTAGAAGAGACTGTATCCCAAAATTTTAACAAAAAATACCTCTATGTATACAAAAAATAAGGTTAAATACAATAAGGTTAAATATAATAAAAAATAAGGGAAAAAATTACTGTAAGAATGAAAATTTAAAAAAGATTTTTAAAAAGCCATTGATAAAATAGTTAAAAACGTTAAAATAGGAAAGAGGAAAAATTTTAAAAAATAGATTAAGAAAAAAATAAAGTTTAAAAAATTTAACTTTGAAAGACGAAAGAATCATGGGGAAAGAGCCATGAATTCTATGTGTTGCTTTCCCCTAACTCTAGAGTTCCACAGTTCTCGTTAATTGGTGAACTTGGTCTTGGCTTGCAGATCATCTGGCTGAGGGGCCTGTTGCAGTGATTCTCAGGTGTCTCTGCCCGAGGCAGAATGGCACCGCCCTCGCCAGGGGCCAGGCCAAGCAATCTGCTCGCGCTTGCTCTTGGGAGCTTTTGTTCCCTGAACGCTTTCCGTCGGCTTTGCAGGAGGGGAATGAGGATGGCGGCTCCCAGTCTCCGACCGGGAGGAGCCCAAAGCTCGGACCCCCACTCCTCAGTGTGCTTCAGAGAAAAGCAGTCAGCGCCTCCCGTCAACCCGGTCTCCGGTGGCACTCCATCCTCGCCCGGCCTGTGACCGAGTGTTTCTGTCTCTGGCGCGGCCCTGTTTGGAGTCTCCAAACCCAGCAGATTCCTGCAGCACACTCCTGCGCCACTCCTCCCGGAGGAGGAAGGTGAGTCTCCCCAGAAATGACACTTGTGGGGTCCCTGCTTGCAAAGCAGTGGCCCGACTGTGCCTCAGACCACGGTTTAAGGTAACCCCACACTGAGAGCACCCTGCTCAGCTCCGTCTCTGCCGCTAGCTTCCCCACTCTGATACCTGGGAGCTCTGCCACACTCAGGCACCCCTGGTCTTTTTGTGACCCCGCAGGTCCTGAGACCACACTGTCCCCGCAAGGGCTCCACCCCCACGCTTAGGCTCTGGAGCTACGTCCTTCAGTGGAGCAGATTTCTAAAAGCTCTGATTTTGTGCTCTGCTGCTCTACCACTTGCCGGGAGCCGGCCCCTCCCACTGTGGTCTCTCTTGTATGTTGCCTCGAATTCACTTCACACATCCTACCTTCTGGAAGGTGGTTGATTTTCTGTTCCTAGAATTGCTGCTCTTTTTCTCTTCAATCTCCTGTTGAGTTTGTAGGTGTTCAGAATGGTTTGATAACTATCTAGCTAAACTCCTGGCACCTGATGATATTTAAGTCCCCTAGACCTCTGCCGTCTTGCTCCTCTGCCTTTGATAATATTTGATTGAGGATTTTTGCATCTGTGTTCATCAGGAATATTGGCCTATCATTTTCTTTTCCTGTAGTGGCTTCACCTGGTTTTGGTATCAAGATAATGGTGGCCTCATAAATTGACTTTAGAAGTACTCCCTCCTGTTCTGTTCTGTTGGATGTTTGAGAAGGATTGGTAGTCATACTTTTTTGAATGTTTGGTAGAATTCACTAGTAAAATCATCTGGTCCTGGACTTTATTGGGCAGTTTTTGATTGCTAATTCAATCTCCTGATTAGTAATCTATTTATTCAGGATTCCTATTTCTTTATGATTCAGTCTTAGTAGGTCATATGCCTCTAGGAATTTATCCATTACTTCTAGGTTGTCCAGTATGTTGATAAATAATTATTCATAGTAGTCCTTTTATAATCTTTTGCATGTGTTTGGCATCCATTTTAATGTCTCCCCTGTCATTTATAATTTTATTTGAGCCCTTTTTTCTTGGTAATCTAGTTAAAGACTTATCTATTTTATCTTTTAGAAAGCAGCTCTTACTTTTATTGATCTTTTCTATTAACTTTTTAGACTGTTTCATTTATTTCTGCTCTGCTTTGTTATAGTCTTCCTTCTACTAACTTTTGGCTTCGTTTTTTCTTTTTCTAGTTCCTTGAGATGTAGTATCTCCTCGTTGGTTGTTTAATGATTCATTGAGATACAAATAAAATGTTTAGAACAATATCAGTGTGACATAAACTTTCAATCAGTGTTAGCTGTTATTACCACCATTGTAATAAATACCTATTATTTTCTGGGCAGTGGGACTACCAAGATGAAAAGACATAAATCTTGATTCAACAGCTTAACAATTTAGTATAGGAGTCAAATGTGCAAATAAACAATTGCCATGCAATATGAAAAGTGGAATTTAAAGATATGTATACATTTTATTAAATAGATGCCAGTAACAGCTTCATAGCAGTATTGTCTCCTGCATATTTAGATGACTTCTATAAGTGTGTAAGTAGGGAGAAGGTGATTCCAGGTGAGAGAACAGTGGCAAAGATTTGGAAGCCTGAAAGAACATGGCTTTCCAGAGGCAATTGCTTTAGTGGGCAAAGGAAGGAGGCCATCAAGGGACATGTAGAGCAATCAGGGCTTCCTACATCCTGAAGGGCCTTGCATTCCATGCCAAGGAATTGGGCTTTATTCCATTCTTCGTGGGAGCCATGAAAAGATTTAAACAGGGATATGATATCAGATTTTTATGTGGGATTGTAGAAGTTAATAGAGCTGAGATGCAGGCATACTAGTGAAGAGGCTGTTACTGTCATTCAGGCAAGGCTTGCTGAGGGTGTAAACCAGAGTGATGGAAATAGGGATGAAAAGAAATAGTTGGGAAGACCCTGAAATCCTTGGGAGAGTGATGCTCGTTATTGGCAGATGATGACTGTGTGGGAGGAGAAAAGAGTTTCCAGTTATTTAACTTGGCAATTAAATGGATAAATGCATAAATAGGAAATGCAGAAAAAAGACTGCATTTTTGAGGAAATATAAGTTTTGTGTTATTCCTGTGAAAGCATGTTGTTGTTCGTTTATTTAAATACATTCAAGTCAACTATCCAGTAGGTGGCTGGATATTTAGGGCAAAACCTTTGTGGAGAAAGCAGGACAGGGAATGTTGATTGTGTAGTGACTGCCTAAAGTCACATTTATGAGTCAGGACTCAGTTTTTATTACATGTACTCAGGTAAAGGTGAATTAATGAGGCAAAAAAAAATGTATGTCTCTCTTATGTAAAGAATTCTAGGCATACGCAATGCAGGCAGAGAATGGCAGTTCTACAAATATCTTGTCATCTGCCAGCTCACTGCTCAGCTATCTCAAAGTCAAAAACTGCTACTGCAGTTCTAGCCTTCACATATTATTTATTCATAGCAGGAAAGAAAGAGGGCTTTGACCATCCTTTAAAAGAAAGACCTTAGGCTGAGTCACGTGTACAATTGTTGCATCACTATATTGTACACCTGAAACTAATATAGTTAACTATATTAACTAATTAACTAACATAGTTAACAAATACTCTAGTTAACTAATATGTTAACTGTACTGGAATATTATAAAAAAGGCCTTAGCAATACCACACCTTTGCTTATATTTCATTGGCTAGAATGTAGTTATGTGGCTTAAATTAGTTCAAGGGACCCTAAGTAATGTAGAGATTCAACTGATGGACATGTGCCAAGCTAAAAATTGAAATCTTGTTTAAAAAGGTGGGAGAATAGAGGATGTTTGGAGGCAATTCTCAGTCTCTGCAATACCAGAGAAGTGGATGAGTTCATCCAGGGAAAGTATATAAAATCAGAAAGGAAAACAACAACAATAACAAAAAACAAAATGAGAAAGGAAAGGGGCTAAAGGGGGACCTTGAAGAATGTTTAAGCATCCCACACATTTGAAGATAGGCTCTGTCCCTTTGCTCATCCCCCTGCTGTAACATCTGGCCGGTCTTCTCTTTTTTTTCTCTCCAACTTTTGCTCTGTACTCTTCCCAATGACTGGTTTCTGAATTCAGAATCTGTTTCTATATGGCCAAAAGTAGGACTGGAAAAATAAAAATAGGTTCATTCATTCTGAGTGTTGTCAACATGCACACAAAAGAAGATAACTGTGAGGTGATGGATATATTAATTAGCTTGATTGTGGTAATTATTTCACAATGTATATCCAGTCATCCATTGTACACCTTAAATATATACAATGTTTAATCATCAATTTTACCTAGAAAAGCTAGAGGGGAAATAAAGAACTAATAAATGTGTTCACCAATGTTGCAGGATATAAGACCCGTCGGCAAAAATCAATTATATTTTTGTACACTAACAAAAAACCAAACTGTAAATAAAATTAAGAAAATAATTCCATTTACAATAGTATCAAAAAAGAACAAAAAACTTGGGAATACATTTTAAAACCATTACAAGACTTGTTGTTGCTATGGTCTGAATGTTTATGTCCCTTCAAAACTCTTATATTGAAATGCCAATGACCAATGTGATGGCATTAGAAGGTGGGGCCCTAAGGAGATGAAGTCCTGAGGGTGAAACTCTCATGAATGGGATTAGTGACTTATGAAAAAGGCTCCAGAAAGATTCTTAGCCCCTTCCACCATATGAGTTCACAGCCAGAAGGTGCTAACTGTGAACCAGGAAGGGGGCCTTCATCAGAATGCAGCCACATTGGCGCTATGATCCTGGACTTCCAGAACTGAGAGAAATAAATATTTATTATTTATAAGCTGCCCAGTGTGTGGTATTTTTTATAGTAGCCTGAACAAATTTTTACTTTGAAAACCTATCACATGTCATTAAAAGAAATTAAAGGCGATCTAATAATGAAAGACTTCTGTGTTCATGGGTAGGACAATTTAATATCATTAGGCTGATACTAGTCTCCAAAGGGATCTACAGATATAATAAAATCCTGATCAAAATCTTAGTTTCATTTTTGTAGAAATGAATTAACTGACCCTAAAATTTATATATAAATGCAGAGGGCCCAGAAGAGCCAAACAAATCTTGAAAAATAGAACAAAGCTGAAGGACTCACACTTCCCAATTTCAAACCTTAATGGAAAGCTGCAGCAATCAACACAGTGTGGTATTGGCATAAAGATAGAAATATGTATCAGTAAAATATAATTAATAGTTCAGAAATAAATCTATTTAAGGTCAATAGATGTTCTTCAAAAGTGCCAATGGGGGAAAGTATAATCTTTCAATATATGGTTCTGGATTAATGGTGGGACAACCAGATGTCTACATGTAGAAAAATGAATTTCAACCCCAATCTCACATCATATATAAAAATTAACTCAAATTTCTAATTTAAAGGGCTGAAATATAAAACTTTTGGAAGAAAACATAGTCATAAATCTTTTTGACTCTGGGTTAGGTGATTGTTTTTTAGATATGATACCACCAAAAAACACAAGCAACAAAAGAAAAAAAATGCATTGTACTTCATCAAAACTTAAAAATTCTGTACTTCAAAGAATACTCTTAAGAAAGTGAAAAGGCAACCCACATAATGGGAGAAAATATTTGCTAATCATGTATCTGATAAGGGACTTGTATCCAGAATAAAGAACTCTTACAACTCAATAATAAAAAGACAAATAACCTAATTAAAAAAATAGGTTCATTAAACATCTGGATATTTTCCTACAGGATACTCAAAATAAATTTGCATTTGAATGATATTTTCACTTTAAGTATAGATTTTCTGAGCACTTTAGTTTACAAACAGAAGCGTACTTCCCTCACTTGGTCATAAATTTTGCAACAAATTTTAAAGATGCTATCTCAACCTTTCTATAGATCTTGACTGGACTTTCGTGTTAATGAATCTTGTAAGGAGGTTGCTGATAAAACACCAACCACAAGAAAAACAATGCCATCATTTTGCTCTTCTTCAAAATCAAACAAACAAAACTCTCACATTTTAAAAGTTGAATAAAATCTCACTCATGACACAGTTCTCAAATTCATTTCACATAGAACTTCATTTTTGTTTGTTCTTGATTTTTGAATGGTTCTGTTTTGCAAAGAGTTAGGGGTTTTTTCTTTGTCTGGAGTGACTAATCCAGAGTAGGCACCATGGAAAGGCTAATACCAAGAGTCTTTTTATTTGTTTCAAATTGGAATTTTTATTGCCACAACATCTGTTACAAATTGGCAATAGATGGTAACAGAGGTTTTTGCAGGGCTTCTGCTCCACTGATCATATGCATTGGATTTGGAAGAGGCCTATTCTAATATACTTCATATGTATAGTACATTCACTTCAATGCTCACAATCAGGAATTTCAAAATAAGCTGACTCCAAGGCAATCAATTAATACACTTTAAACCACAGAATTTCCAGTAACCAGATTTATTATAATGTCATGTGCATTACAATGAAATCTCATAAGATAACTGTCAGTTATATCTCCCTTCATTTCATTAGCAGAGAGGCCTGATATTTTTGTATAGCTAACTGAGAAATCATGGCACTTAGTATACAATAGTATTGTAAATTGCTTTATTTAAAAAAAAAACTGTGTCATGCATGATTGACATTTTGGCAGAACTGTGTAGAACTCTGGAAATAATGTTTATTACCTAACTGATGCATTTATAGGAAAGGTTCAAAATGAAAAAAAAAATTTCTTGTGGAAAAAATGGTAATTGCTTTGGGGACCTGTATGGTTTCATGGCTAGAGCTGGGTAGGCAATCTTTCTGAATTAGCTTTATGTATTTCTATGAATAAGTTAAATATATATATATATATATACATATATATATATGTTCATGCATTCATTCACTATACAATATTGTATGAATGTCTATTAAGTGCCACATACTGGAAAAATGCTGTGTATACTTTGATGAATATAACAGACCTAGTCAATGCCATTGGTGAACTAATAGTTCTGTAGAAAAATCAGAAATAAAGATATCTTTGTATGTACACACACACACACACACACACAATGTTTTAGATACCAAATTCCAAAGTGAGTTGGTGTTAAACCAAGATTTAAAAAGTAGGTGGCGGGCGCCTGGGTGGCTCAGTGGGTTAAAGCCTCTGCTTTCGGCTCAGGTCATGATCTCAGCGTCCTGGGATCGAGGCCCGCATCGGGCTCTCTGCTCAGCAGGGAGCCTGCTTCCTCCTCTCCCTGTCTCTCTGCCTGTCTCTCTGCCTGCCTCTCTGCCTACTTGTAATCTCTCTCTCTGTGTCAAATAAATAAATAAAATCTTTAAAAAAAAAAGTAGGTGGCAAAAAGCATTCAGAAAATTTTTAACTCCTTCTACCAAATAAGGGACAGAAAGGAGAGAATGGGCAGAGAGAGAGAATTTTTGGAGACGCTTTTGTGTGTTCTGTGAGTTCTCTTTCTCTAGCCCAACTCAATAAGAAACCAACTAAGTTCAATTCCTCAATTTAATTCAAAGGCATTTATTGAGATAGTCCTGAGAGTTGGTATATGTTCTCCATAACGGGAAGATCCCGTGGAAGTTCGGACTCCTACCTGAGAAATGTAACAGGCATGACCGGGCTGGCTAAATGGACAAGTTGAGATTATGTGGCCTGGATTATCTGGCATTGCTGATAAGGTGGGCTTCCTGTGGGCTAAATGGAGCCTAAGCAAGCAAAGGAATCAGCCCGGGATCTTCTGAGTTTCTAAGATCAGAACATTCCTGAAGAGGCAATCTTCAACAAATAGGACCTGTTTATTACTGATCACCCACCAGTTCCCTATCCCCTTCCCCTCTACCAGCCCTAAACACTAATCTATCTTGGGCCTGGATAAATTTGCCTACTTTGGATATTTCATGTAAATGGACTTGCATAATATATTGCCTTTTCTGACTGGCTTCTTTCACTTAACATAATGCTTTCAAGTTTTATCCATGTTGTACAATATATCAGTTCTTTGTTCCTTCTTAATGCTGAAAAATATTCCATATGTGGACACACCATATTTGTATATCCATTTATATCACATCTCACCTAAGCAATGTCCCAAATCATGTGATTAACTTTATTTTGCATGAAATCAATGGATCATCGATGTCCATCTATGGATACCCAACTAACTTCAATGGTATATCTTAAAAATTTATGAACAATAATGGGATGTCACCATAACCATTAATGAGATGTAGGGCTAATCAGTTTCAAATGCTAAAATGTGAATATAGAGCCAGCAAAACTGGAATGAGTTAGTTGTGCTAACATCCTTTCCTGGCTTCTCAGAGCCCCGGAGTCTGTTTGCCTGTTCCTACCCTGGCCGTTAACTAGCACTGACACTCTGTTTGCAGACTGAAGAACAGGTAAGGTTTAAATCATTGAGATTTTTTTAAAAAATGGATTCTTTACTTATTTATAGCCAATCCATTTCAACTTGAGCAAACATTTCTTTTTAAAAACATAGCAGCTTTTAAAACCACTGCCAAAATATTAGGGCAAACAGGCTTTTTTTTTTTTTTTGTGTGTGTGTCTTGGCAGAGCGTACATAAACATACAATGCCTTGCTTAAATATTCATAGACTCCCAGCTCACAGTACAGTAACTTAATAATAAAATATTTTGAAGAGGGAACGATGCTGTGGAGCTTGTGATACCACTAATGGATTTGAAGAGGATGCTAATGCATTGTAGGAGGAAGTGAATTGAGCTCTCGTGTGTAAAGGAGGATTATAAAATATAATTATGAAAAGCAGTAGTGGCGGGCTTGAGGATGGTCTGTTGATGTGTGGGTACTACAAACGACATGTTTTGTTGATGCGAACGAAGGCTTAGATGGATATTCACTGTGCTAGCAATCTTCTCGATCCGGAAACATGGAATGCATTATAGAAATGGCCATTTTGTGAACTCCAGAGTGAAAATTAAATAGTGTAAGATGGAGGCTGACAAGACTCAGGCAGCTTTTCATTTCAAATAACAGCCGTCTGGGAAGGCTAAGCTTTCATATCAAGAACTTCGTGAAGGCACTGGAAGGAAAAAAAGTGATATAACTGTCAAAGTAGAGGAAAAACTTTTTTTTTTTTGTAGAAAGAAGATTAAGGAATTCTAGGAAATTAAATAATTCATGGTATCCTGCTGGGAGGGGAAGAAGCATGAGGATCTTTCTGAATATCATTTCTCGGGTGCGGCATTGACAACTCATAAGAAGTTATGGGCATCAGTAGGAAAAAGTACACTGGGACTTACAGTGAGACTCTGCTTCTCTGAGCTTCCAATTCTCATGGCATTTCTTTACCTAAGGCTCTGCCCCCTCAGGAAAAATGAAGAAGTGTTCTTAGGATGTTAGACCAATATTTACTGAAAAAATGTGCAATACCCAATAACCAATATATATCGTAATCGAGGTACCCAATCCATCACCTCTTCCCTACATGGGAGATTGTGAACTCTATGCTTACTGCTCAATATTTTACTCTAGTCTTTCAACAAGGAGTATACATGAGATAGCAATAGAATTTATTTTTCAGAAGCACATTATGTAAAAATGAGTGTTGTCCTTTGATGGAGCTGTTTTGGAAGATAAATGTGTGTTCTAATAATTTCGACATTGTTTAACACATTTATGAAATGCTCTGTTTCAGTAGAGAAGTTGTTTAAAGAGTATAAAAAAAATTCAAACAGAAAATAGGCACAACACCAAGTTTAAACCGTTGTTAACATGCCCCATATTTAGTTCACATCTTCTCTCCCTCTTTTCCCTCACCCCCTTCCTACACAAGTAGAACTCTACTGATACACCCAAATTCTCACCCTATTTATCCTCTCTCCCTCCTCAGAGGATGCCGCTCTTGAGCAACTGGTGTGAACATTTTCCATGCATTAAAAAAGAAAGACTTTGTAGGGCCGTTTTAGGCTTACAACAAAGTTGAGAGGAAGGTGCGAAGAGATTTCCCACATACTCCCTGCACCCCTAACCCCACGCACAGCCTCTCCCATTATCAATGTCAGTCATCAGAGTGTTTTTTCTTTTCCTTTTTCCTTTTCTTTTTCTTCCTTCCTTCCTTCCTTTTTTTTTTAAATCAAGGATGAACCTATATTGACACATCAAAATTATCCGAAGTCCCTGGTATACCATAGGGCTTCCTCTTGGTGGTGGACATTCTGTGGGTTTGAACAAATGTATAATGACAGGTATTCACCATTACAATATCATACGGAGTATTGTCTCTTCCCTTAAAATCTTCTGTGCATCCACCTAGTCATCTCTCTCTTGTCTTACACTGGGCAACCACTGATCTTTTTCCCTCCATAGTTTTGTCTTTTCCAGATTGCCGCATAGTTGGAATTACGCAGTATGTAACTTTTTCTGATTGGCTTCTTTCCTTTAATAACATACAGTGTAGGTAACTACACGTCTTTTCATGGCTTGATAGTTTATTCCTTTTTTTTTCTTCAAAGATTTTATTTATCTATTTGAGAAAGAGAGATAATGAGAGAGAGCATGAAGCTGATCCCCACTGAGCAGGGAGCCTGACGCAGGGCTCGATCCTAGGACCCTGAGACCATGACCTGAGCCAAAGGCAGACATTCAACTGACAGAATGACCCAGGCGCCCGATAGTTTCTTTCTTTTTAGTGCTGCATAATATTTCATTTTCTGGATGGGCCAAGTTTATTTATTCATTCACCTACTGAGGAACCTCTGGGTTGCTTCCCAGTTTTGGCGATTATAAACAAAACTGCTAGAAACGTCTGTGTGCAGGTTTTTCTGTGGATGTAAGTTTTTAACTCCGTTCATTAAATACCAAGGAGCACAATTGCTGGATCACGTGGTAAGAGTATGTTTAGCTTTGCAAGAAATTGCCAAGCTGTCTTCCTAGGTTGCTGGACCATTCTTCATTCTCATGGGGGGTTGCCGTTCATCTTCACTAGCACTGGGTGCTGTCAGTGTTTCCCCATGTGGTTTTGATGCTTTTAATACTTATGAGTGAATATGTCTATACTATTTACTTATAATGTGACTTTAAAATGTACATTTTTGATGTTTCCCTTAAAGGTGTACTTTTGCAATTTGCTTTTTTCACTCGACAATATGTTTCAGAGTTTTATTTGTATAGATATATGTTCACCTATGTAAATTGCTGTATAGTATTCCATCATATTAATAAGCCACAATTTTTAAATCGGTTTCCCTCCTGAAGGACAAAATATGAATATGGATATATTTCATATGTTAACAGCAACTCAGAGTTTTATAAAATTTTTATTTATCTCCTTTGCTCACTTTTTGACTGAAATTATTGTTTCTTGATTTTTTAAAAGGAATTCTTTCTTTAAAAAAAAAGATTGTATTTATTCATCTGAGAGAGAGCATGAGCAGGGAGAGGAGTGGAGGGACAAGTAGACTCCCTGCTCAAAAGGAAACCTAACATGGGGCTCCATCCCAGGACCCTGAGATCATGACCTGAGCCAAAGTCAGACACTTAACTGACCTAGCCATCCAGGCACTCCTGAAAGGAATTCTTTCTATCTCCTAGATAGTATTAATTTGTCAGTAATATGTACTAAAAAATTTCCAATCTGTGGTCTTTTTTTCTCTTTTATTTAAAACTTTTTCACATTAAAGTGTATTTTTTTGGTAATGTTCTCTAATTTAGCATTTTTTCTTTTTATCTTTTGTGGTTTTATGTTTATTTAGAAATTCTCTTTTACCTCAATATCATATAGATCCACTCTTTTTATATTTCACTCTAAAGATTGCAAAGTTAGTTCCTCATGTTAGGACTTAATCCATTTTTGCTTGCCTACCTGCATGTGTATGCAATGTGGGATAAAGGTCCAGTTGTATCTTTTATCTTTTATCATACATCATTAATTTCCAGCATCATTTTGTTGACTAGTCCATCACTTCCCCAGTGATATATAAGGCATCTCTGTCATATACCAAACTCATTGATATTTAATAGCCTGTTTCTAATTAAGCAAATAGGAGTGGAATAGCTCAGTTATATGATAAGTGTATGTTTAACTTTCTAAAAGGCTATCAAACAGCTTTTTTTTCATTTTTAAAAATTTAAATTCAATTAAATAACATGTAACGTATTATTGGTTTCAGAGGTAAAGGTCAGTGATTCATCAGTCTTTTTTTTTTTTCAAGATTTTGTTTATTTATTAGAAAGAGAGAGAGAGAGGAAGAGAGCATAAGCAGAGGAAGAAGCAGACCATATGTTAAAAAATTTTAATTTTGATAAGATCCACATTATCATTTTTCTCTGGTTGTGTCTATAGTTTTATGTTTAAGAATTCTTTGCCTCACCCAGGTTAGAAGACTTGTTGTACATTTTACACTTAGGCCTATGAGCCATTCCGATTTAATTTTTATCATAGAGCATGAAGAATTGGTTGATATTCAGTCTCTTGAATATGAATGTCCAACTTTTTTGAAATGTGTTGAAAAGACTGTTCTTTCCCATTAATTGGCTTTGTACCTTTGTCTAGATCAATTAGCCATATTTGTGTGGGTCTGTTTTGATAATACATTGTTTGATAACTATAGATTTATGTAGAGGATAAACATACATCGTGTGAATTCTCCAACTTTTTCTCTGTCAAAATTGTTTTGATTATTCTAATTCCTTTGTGTTTCAACGCACATTGAGATTCACTCATTGCTGAATCCCGAAATTCTAGTGGGATTTTGATGGGGGTCATGTTGCATTCATACATCAATTTGAGGGAAATTTTCATATTAATAATTCCATGTCTTCTGATACATGAACATCACATATCTCTCTCTTTTATATAGGTTTTCTTTGATTTCTCTCATCACTGTTTCATGATTTTTAGCATATAGATTCTGCACATATTTTGTTAGATTTATATCTAAGTATAAATGGTCCAGCTTTTAAATTTCTACCTTCAAATATTCATGTCCAGTGTATAGAAACATTGAATTGCAGTGAATTTATACATTTATTTGGAGAGCAGTGTCATCTTTAAGACACTTAAACTTTTAATCAATTTATATTGAATATTTCACCTTTTTTAATGTATTTTTTATGTATTTCAGTACTTTCTTGGCTAGTTCTTTATAATTTTGTGGCAATTGCAAATACTATCATAATTAAATTTTATTTATAATTTGTTTTGTTGCGTAAAATGGTATTACATTTTATATTTTAACCTTGTACTCAATAACATTGCAAAACCCTGTAGGTCAGCACTGTTCAGTAGAAACATAATGTGAACCACAGAAGTAATTTAAGGTCTTCTGGTAGCTACATTCAAACATAGAGGGAAAAAAACTCAGGTGAAATTAAGTTTAATAATATATTCTACTTAATACAATATGTCCAAAATACTATCATTTTTATACATGTACCAATATATAAATTATGAATGAGATATTTTCTTCTTTTTTATACTAAGTCACTAAAATCTGGCCTGTATTTTATACTCACAGGAGATCTCAAATTGGGTGATTCATTTCCAATGTTCAAAGTGAAAGGTAGCTCTGTTAAAACAATATAATCCTACCGAAACAATAATACTGAATGAAAAACTACTTTGTGTTCCTTCAGTTTTAAAATTTATATTTCAATTAATTAAAATTAAATTAAAAATTCAGTTTCCCAACCACACTAGTCCCATTTCAGGTGCTCAATAGATACACAAAGCGAGAGGCTACCTGATTGGACAATGGAGCTCTAATTAGTACTGGTGTTTTTTCATTTCTCTTTATAACATTTTGGCCTTACTTTGACATTTTTCTTCTATTTTCTTCAAGTCTATTCCATTGTTCATTTTTTTTTCCAATTGGGTGTTTGTTTCATTAATTTTAAATTTTCCTTTCATGTCAGTATAATCAATTTAAGAAGATTATAATTTTCTTCAGATTACTGCTTTACATATATCTCTTTGTCATTCAGTTTTACATTTGTTCTAATTCCATTTTCATATCTTCGGTGACTCATGAATAATTTAGGAGTGCTTTTTCAAATTTCCAAACGATAAGAGGACTTTGTAATATTTTTATGATTTCAATTTTATTGCACTGCAGAGAACTTAATTGATATATTCTGTGGTATTTGGTGAAACTTGATTTGTGGTCTAGTATGTTCTAACTATGTCTCTAAGGTCTAGCTTCAAATTTATTTACTCTCTTTACTGATTTTTAGGCAGCATGGCCTATCAATTACTAAAAGACATTCTTTTACAAGCTCCTACTATAATTGCTATTTATGTCAATTTCTTTGTAATCTTAGGAATTCTTTAATATATCTGAGACTGCATTTTTGAGAGTGCATAGATCAGAATCTTATCTTTTTATAGTAATATCTATCTATTTATCTTTCTATCATCTGTCTGTACTTCCATCTACCCATCCATTCCTCCTTCCATCCATCCGGTCTTTTGTTTAGTATTTGCCTGATAAACCCTTTTCTATTTATTTTCCTTTAAATTTATGTCTTATTACACTTGTTTGTTGTTTAAGGCATTTCTTTTTTATGATATAAGGAAGCTTACTTCCTCCAAAGCAAACCCTACAACTCACATTTGGGTACAGCTAGTTTATTTGGGGATTGAGAGCAGGAAGTTTAAATGAGAAAATGGGGGAAGTGAGGTAGGAAGAAAGACAATGAAGTTTGTTAATAAGCAGAGTTGAGAACTGGGGTTCAATTGCCTTGAGGGCCCTCGAGAAACTTCCTGGGGGGTGGGTGGTTTATACACTGACTCTGTGCCTTTGAGGGTTGCCCTGGATGTTAAGTCCCTCACACATCCTGATTGATCTTCTGTGTTGTTAGGAAGCTCACAAAAGCCCTCAAGCAGGAAGAGAACAGGTGCTTGACTAAGGTGGGGTTGGCGAGCTCTTTGGGTCAGGTGATCAACTGCAGCTTTGGAGGAACGCAGGTGGGAAGAGGAGTTGCAAAGTTGCAGGGCTGGTTAATTTAACTACAATCTGGGTTTAATTTTTAAAATACAACCTGGGGTGCCTGGGTGGCTCAGTCAGTTGAGCATTGGACTCCTGATTTCAGCTTAGGTCATAATCTCGGGGTCATTGGATTGAGCCCCACCCTGGGCTCCATGCTCAGTAGGGAGTCTGCTTGAGATTCTCTCTCTCCCTTTCCCACTGTCCTTCTGTCCCAACCCCTGCTCATGTCCTCTCTCTCAAATGAATAAATAAAACCTTTAAAAAAGTAAAATACAATCTAAGAATCACTGTTTTTCGGCTATTTCAGCTTTTGTCCATTTAGATTTATTTGGATTGTTTTCCCCACTGATTTTTATGCTATTTCATTATTACATTTTTCTTGGCTTCCTTTTTCCCCTTTCCTCCTGATATTTACTGAATGTATTGAGTTTATAGTTATTTTTTCCCCTTCTGCTAGTTTTGAAAAAAATAAAAGTTTTGTTTGTATTTTTTAATGGATACCTGTAAAGTTTGAATAGAAGATATTTAACCTAACGTTATTTATCTCTTTTTCAAGAAAATAAAAGAAACTAGACTTCTTTTCTTTTCTTCAGTCTCCCACCGCCTCCCCCATCCACCATAGGTGGGTAATTGTTAAGCACTTTTTAATTTACATTTTGTCTTATTATATCACATTTAGTTTTTTTATATAGTCAATGCTGGCTTCCTAATTTATTTGTTTACCATTGTTTCTTGCATCCTATTCCTTTCATTTGGTTTCAGTTTCTTTTTTCATAAATATGTCTCTCAGTACTTCTCTCAGAGAGAGTTTGTTAAGAAGTAGATTTCCTTAGATTTTATTTTTTATTTTTTGGGATAAAATGATTGTTTTTCTCTCACTCTTCAAAAATTGTTACTTTGATGCAAAATCTTCCTTGACAATTATTTTCTAAAAATATTATCAAGATATTCCATTGTTATGTGGCTTCTATTGTCTAATTTTTGCCCCATTGTTGATAGTTTATTCTTCCCTTTGTTGGCTTTTAAATTTATCTTTTCTAGTATTCTTTGATTTCACATTAATGTGTTTGGGTGTGGATTGATTTTTGTGTTGCTCTATAGCCATTGGACACACATTTTTAATCTGAAGGCTTGTCTTTCATCATTTCTAAAAAAAATTTCAGCCATCATCTCCTTGTATTCTGCCTCTCTCTTTCCTTTTGGAACTTTTATGAGCCACATGTTGCAATTCCTCATTTTATCTAATATATCTCTTTGTTGATTTTTAATATTTTCTATCTTTGTAATTTTCTGTCCTTTATACTGTGCAATTTCCTGAGATACATATTGCAGTCCACATATTCTCCCAGCTATTTCTAATCTGTTCTTTAATTTATCCATTGAGTTTTTAATTTCAGTGATTATATATTTTATTTCTATGACTTCTAATTGGCTCCATTATTTCTAACGCCTTACTTCTAGCCTAAGTAACTTGGCAGTTGGATTTTATGCCTTTAATTACAGTTGACTCTTGAACAACATGAGTTTAAACTGTGTGTATCCACTTATGAGTGGATTGTTTTGTCCAGTAAATACCATACAGTACTGTAAATATATTTTCCTTATGATTTTCTTAATAACAGTTTTTCTCTAGCTTCCTGTATTGTAAGAATATAGAATATGGTTCATATACAAAATATGTGTGACTGTTTATGTTATTGGTAAGGCTTCTGATCAGTAGTAGGCTATTAGTGGTTAAGTATTGGGGGCGTTAAAAGTTATACATGGAATTTTGATTGCACAGGGGTGGCAGCCAACTGGATTTTACTTTTTAAAATTTACTTTCTAATTTTTATTTTATCATCTAAAGTCTTTGCACTTCTAATCCTGCTTCAGTCTTGCATATGTTGGGGGGTGTGTGTGTGTGTGTGTGTGTGTGTGTGTGTGTGTTTGGTAATTCTCATTGTGACCACATCTTCTAGGAAGACTTATTATTTCCATGGCAATCCTTTGGGTGAGTTTTGGAAGTGTCTAGGTACCCCTGGACTGTCAGTGGTTCATAATCAAACTTTGTATTAATTCTTATATTGAAGTTTCCCAGACCATGTGGTGATATCGGACTATGAAGAAAGTGTATTGAGTTTGCATTTCCAAGAGGCTTTTTGTTCGTGTGCATTGCTTTTCCAGGAAAGCCTAGGGAAAGATAGATAACCCTTCTATTTTCTCATTCTTTTCCTCTGCCTCTTGGCAGATTTTTCCTGTCTTCTCTCCCTCCCATATCTCCAAGGATCCCAGTTTTATGAGCCACCTTCTTTTCTAATTCCCCTTTTTGCAGAAGGGACAGGATTACCTTCAGTCATCACATGGATACTATTATCCAGCCCCAGAAACTTCCCCACAGAGTTCACCCAGGTCCTACTACTTTGATTTTTAGTTCCTTTGTTTTTTCTGGCTTCTGGAGGTCACCTTCTAAATCCTGAAAGCCAACGTAGCATTCAGAAGAATTCTGGTTCTCTTTTATCCAGTATTTCTAAGGGTTTCTATTGGGAGAGCCTTCAGACTTAGTTGGCCATATTATTGGAACTGGAAATCCTGTAGTAATTCTTTTGAAATTGATTTCAGAACACTCTGATGATCTGCAGACTAAATAATCTTATTAGTGAATAGTCACATATTACATGCCCAGAGTTGCAGAGGTTCAAATAACAACTCATAGGGACAATGCCACTAAATTTGCCTTTATTTTAAAATTTGAAATAGGGGGCGCCTGGGTGGCTCAGTGGGTTAAAGCCTCTGCTTTCGGCTCAGGTCATGATCTCAGGGTCCTGGGATCGAGGCCCGCATCGGGCTCCCTGCTCAGCGGGGAGCCTGCTTCCCCCTCTCTCTCTCTGCCTGCCTCTCTGCCTCCTTGTGATCTCTCTCCCTCTGTGAAATAAATAAATAAAATCTTTAAAAAAATAAAATAAAATAAAATTTGAAATAGGGTTTTATGAGAATAAAGTGAGCAGAACATGTATTTTTCCAATATACATTGCAATGCTGTCACATTATACAGAACCTGTGACATTAAGTAGACCAAATATAAAAACTCAATATTTGTGCATTTTCCCCTGCATCCAAAAGTGCTCCTGAATAATTCAGAATTATAACAAATAAAGCAAATCCATCACATTTTAAAGTATACTTTTAGCCAACCCAGAGTTCTGGAATTCTTGTCTTTCTTTTTGCCTTTTTTTTCTTTCCTGTATATACCCTTTCTGAGATAATCTGACATGTAGCTGACAATGATTTAAATAGGACTTAATCTGGTCAGCAGAAAAAAAAACATATAGGAACTCATCTTACTCAAACTCTGAAATCCTGTGTTTTCTATTTGTGATGATAATATGCACACCTGTGATAGAGGAATGAAGTCTCAGGTATGTGTTCAGTTGTCTGAAATGACAAAAGAGGTCAAAATTTGCTCATTGCATCCTATGGAATAATCAACATCTAATTTTGTTTGAAATCAGTTCTTTAAATGACAAAGAAAAGAATACCCCCTTTGAAGAGTCAGAGGCATTCCATTATTAATATATTAAACATGCATGTAAGCACTGTTTGGTGTGGTGAGATTCTACTGCCTTTAAAGAGGGTCTTCCATAAAAGAGTCAGTCCTGAGTACCTGGAGGGACTTTCACCTGATTGCAGAAGTGCATCCCTGATCAGCAAGGTTTCCTGGGATGCTTTTGTCAGTTGGCCTGTAACAGACAAAATGCAGAAATGGAGAAATATGCATACAGCTTCCTACCTTGAATAGGAATAGAATCTTGTAAGACACTAAAAAAGTAGGATGACTAAAACACAATCAAACTGGGATAAGGCAGGGGCAGTTAACTGACAGGATGGACAGAGCCAGGTACAGCTTGAGGCCTCGAACCCTAAAATTAAAGTATATTGGTACCCAAGATGGTTACAAAAAATAAATAACTCATAAAATCCTTGAAGGCAAAGACTGCTTAATTGACTTTTGTGTTCTTTGCCTCCAGAAAAATACTTTATGTACAGCAGCAACTTGTTAAATTTATTTGATTGAATAAATGAAAAGAAAGAGTTGGGTAGACATTGTGGTCCATTGTGCTTAAATGTTTTCTAGCTCTTAGATCTTGCTCCTCCAATGCACATCTTTATTTGACCATATTTTTAGAGTTGACTATGTTATTTTAATATGACCCAAGGTAGTATATTTTTTTACTCTTTCCATAATTATCTACAACTGGAGAAAATCTACCTGTTGAAACTACTATTCTAAATAGACAGCACCAACCTCTTGATGGACGTGACCTGAACAATAGGGAGCACATATTTTTAAAACTCAATTCCATATCAGTGTCAAATGGATCACATTGATTTAGAACTTCTTTCTTTGTTTTAAGAATAGGCCTTTAAGATAACATAATAGAATAAGCACAGGCAGGTGTGGCCAGAGCACTGACTAAATAATTTATACAAGACTTTGTATATATGCAAACAATTTATTCTCATATTCAAAGAGAGCCACATGGATACTAACCGTGTCATCACCCTCTATTTATTGAGCACCTTTAGTATTCTCAGTTGAATACAAATGTTGCTGGTTCTCCATTTACTGTCTTACAATGTGGGCAGTGTGATATGCATTTAAAATTGTTTTTCCAATGAAATGGTGGCTTCAATGTACTCATCCAAACACTTGTGTCTTGTTTGTGGTAAATGGCTGGCCATTGTTTAAGCAGGAACAACACAGAGTAGTTTCCTCTCCCCCACCATGAAGATAATTCCTTCCTAGTGAATCAAATCCTCTTCAATTTCCTTTTTCACCATACTGCCATGGCAGTTTATATTTATGTATGTTATGTAAATTGTGCAAATATCCATCCATCTTTTAGTTGTCCATTGACCTTACCCTGTAGTAGAAGCAATATTTTATGATACTAGCATATAAAGACAATTGTACAGTAAAGATAAACATTAAGAAGAAGAAAAAAAGAGCAGGTACTAAAGATCATTTAGAGAAACAGGAGAAATTTAACAGGAACTTGTGATTAGTTGGTTACTACACCTGAGACTAAATTTGGCTCTCTGTTTCACAAAGGACAAAGCACAATACAGGCTTGGCACAAAAACAATATAGGAAAGCCAGTGGGTTAGGATAGTATTTATTGAATGGTAATTAGGGAGGCTACAAGTTATTTTGGAAAGACAGTTACAATAAATTTTGGATGGAATCTATCCTTTGGATCTCTATGTAAGGGATATTGGGCAGCATGATAAACAATGTATGCATTCAGTTATTTTATAACATGCAGAGTCCTTCCAAAAATGGAAGCTAGTGTATATGAACCATAAAAGCTCAAGTTATAACATGAAATTCACTCAGAGAAGGCATTTCTAAAATGTAGGCTAATAGAATCCATATACTTTGTTTTTGATGACCAAACTTAATTAAGCAAAGAAGTTTCCATTTGCTCTCTAGTTCAAATATTTGAGTTCTAATCAGCTTCAGTATCTGAAGCTAGATGATCTAGCCAGACTAAAGGCAGAACCTTGCATTGTTTACTAAAACGATGCCATGTGCTTTATGTATGTATGTATTTTTAACCCCAGTACAGTTAACATACAGTGTTGTGTGTACAGTTTCAAGTGTACCATATAGTGATTCAGCACCTCCACATGTCATCCAGTGCTCATCATGACAAACTCCTTACTCCCAACCACCTATTTCATCCATCCCCCCTACCTCCTTGTCTCTGCTAACCCATCAGTTTGCTCTCTGTAGTTAAGAGTCTGTTTCTTGATTTCCCTCTGTCTCTTTCTCTTTTTTTCCCTTTGCTCATTCGTTTTGCTTCTTAAATTCCTCGTTGGAGTAAAAACCTATGGTATGTGTCTTTCTCTGACTGACTTCTTTCCCTTAGCATAATACTATCCACATTGTTGCAAATGGCAAGATTTCATTCTTTATTATGGCTGAATAATATTCCATTGTATATACATGTATACCATCTCTTCTTTATCCATTCATCAATTGATGGACACTTAGAGAAGTCCATATGCTTTAGATACCAGACATACAGATGATGTGAAATGTTAGGACATAACTTTTCATTCTTACCTATGGAGGTGGACTATAAAAATAGTTATAAATAAGGCCATTATTATTTCAAAAATATAGAGTTCAGTCTCTTTCTGTGCTCAAACTAGTAGAGAAGATCCAGCATTCTGGATATATAATATAAAAATTTTTAACCTAAGAAATAAATGCAAGTACTGTTATTACCAATTGGACACTTACACCATCCAAGAGATTTATGGAGCCCCTGACTTTAGAAAAACTCACATCCTTCTACTGGGTTCACAGACATGAACTGGCTCATAAGAGACAATATGGCTTAGCCATTAGCCCCAGATGTGGTTAAGTTAGATGGACCAAAATTTAAATCCCACATTCATTAGCTGTGAGACTGTAGGCAAGTGGGCAAGTTACTTTTTTTTTGTTACTCTTTTAACCCATAAGTTTCCTTTTCTATAAAATAAAAACAATGGTACTGTTTAGTCCAAGGTGCTGAATGAGAATTATATACAGTGATGCACTTAGCATAGTGCCAAGTGTGAGTCAGATGCTCAATACCTGTTATTTATAATTATTAAGTGAAGTAAATATTCTCAAACTGGGAATGTAACTGAATGAGGTTACCTATTTTTAAAAATCCTGCTCAACTGGAAAATATTTGTGAAATATACTAGTTTTATTTTAACACTAATACCAAGGTGTTCTTTCTGACAACAGTTACCCACCAGGTCGAGTGATTTGTTAATGTTACTCTAGACTGGTATGAATAAGCCCACTGCATCCCTTAAGAAGGGATTTGCTACTTTCATAATTGTAAGGATCAGTATGACTTAAACCAATTCATATAAAAAGTTTTATCGAGTTACTTAAAAAACAAAAGAAAAGCAATAAGGTTGCAGCCTTTTTCTACTTAATTAGAAACTCGTCACGTGCTAGCCGAGTTTTTTTTTTTTTTAAAGATTTTATTTATTTATTTCACAGAGGGAGAGAGACCACAAGGAGGCAGAGAGGCAGGCAGGCAGACAGAGAGAGGGGGAAGCAGGCTTCCCACTGAGCAGGGAGCCCGATGCAGGCCTCGATCCCAGGACCCTGAGATCATGACCTGAGCCGAAAGCAGAGGCTTTAACCCACTGAACCACCCAGGCACCCACTAGCCGAGTTTTAAAAAGTATGGATGTTGGGCAGAATGATTTAGGTGGCACTGTCCTTCATAAAGGGCAGGTTCCGTGTACTCGGTATAAGGAGAGCTTAGAGATTCAGGAATATTCCAGTGCTGTGATAGGGCTGAATTTACTGTTTCATCTGAGGCTGGCAAGCGTACATGTGGAAGGTGGAGGGGAAGTAGGAATTTGCTGAACAAGTCAGAATCTGTGCTTTTGTGTGGAACAGTCATCACTGGAGAGGTGTTGGGCTGCTCTAACAAATTGCTATAGTCTGGGTGGCTCATACACAACAGAAACTTATTTTTTATAGTTCTAGAAGCTGGGGATTCTAAGATCAAGATGCCAGCCAATTTGATGTCTGGTGAGTGTCAGTCTTCTGGTTCATGATGGCAACCTTCTTGCTGTACTGTCCCGCGGCGGTGTAAGAAGGGCTGAGAAAGATCTCTTCATAAGGGAACTAATCCCATTCAGAAGGGCTATACGCTCATGACCTAATCACCTCCCAAAGGCCCCACTTCCAAATAGCATCCCATTAGGGGTTAGGTTTCAACATAGGGATTTTGGGGGGATGCAGACATTCAGTCTATATCAAAAAGATTGTCCTTTGGCCAAGGATACTACCCCAAACCTTTAGAGGAGATTTTTTTAGGGGAGTAACACTCCCAAGAAATAGAGAGAAGGGGGACCTATATTTATGTTTCTCTTCTTTGGGGCATAAGCTAAAGGCAGGTCTAACCTCCATACATACAGCCTTTCTGTTTCTATTTAAAATAATAAAAAAGAGGATGAATGAGTATGTAATACAGCCAAAATTAAGCAAGAGTAGTACATATTAAAGTCATAGTGACTGTGATAATAAAATTGTAACTTAAAAATATTGGCCAACCAGGCAACTAATCAAACAAAAATCTTTGCTTTACGGGTACCAATAAGTGCCCTGATACAAAGTAGAATAGAAGAACGATCTTTCAAATTCCCTAGGCGTCCTGTGTAGCAAAGCTGATTTGTTTCTAGCAGCCAGTAGAGTGAGTTCTATTGGCTAGCAGCATGTGGGGTATTTTATGAGCATTATTTCTAATCCTGGCAATAACATTGAGAGAGAGGGGGTTTTAATCTCATTTAACAGATGAAGAACAATGCCACCAAGAGCAGGTGAAAAATACTACTGTGGTCTCCAGCAACTGTATCACTTTCAGTTAATAGATAACATAGACAAACCCAGTTCCTGGTAAAAAGAAGATAGGTTTCTTTTCTTCTTGTCTTGCCCTGATGGGAACAGAGTGATCCACTGAGTCTGAGGCTTCCCATGTAGACCAGGACTTGCCAAACTAGAGCCCGTGGACCAAATCTGGCCCACCTCCTATATTTAGTATGGCCTGTGAGATAAGAAGGGTTCGTACGTTTTTTAATTTGCATTTACACTTTTTAAAAAGTCAACAGAAGAATAGTTTGTGATATATGAACATTATATGAAATTCAAGTTTCAGATCCCTAAAAACAAAGTTTCATTGGAACCCGCTTACTCATTTACATATGATTTATGGTTGCTTTGGTGTTTCAATGGAAGTTAAAGAGCTGCAGCAGAAACCTAATGGCCAGTAAAGCTTAAAATATTTACTATCTGGTTTTTACAGAAAAGGTGTACAGAGCCCTTTTGAGATAGTCAATTCCTTGAGGACAGAAAAAAGTATCTCCAACAGACATTAGACCCTTGGAATCTAGCACAGTGTCTACACAGTGAACTCTAAATATAGTTTATGTAAGTGAATGAATGAATAAACAAACAAATGAACAATCTTAAAAGTCTTCAAGGACTGTGTTTTTCAAATTGGCTTTGCAGTTTGTTGGGGGGGAGGGTGAATTGTTTGTAAGATATCTTTCCCAGAAGTGTGTAGGATTTGCCAACCCCACGTTGGTAGAGTTGACACCATATTACCTGCAGCAGAACTGAAAAGTCCCTTGCACATAAATTTAACTGGATTCTGACGCTCTCTGATGCCAATCACAAGTCCAGGCCTCCTCTCCTATACTTCTGACTTACTGGTAATATATCAGGGATTCCTAGGACCCCCTCCTTGGGTTGGATAATTTGCTAGAATGGCTCACGGAACTCAGGGAAACACTTTACTTACTATTACTGGTTTATTAGAAAGGATGTGGCATAGAGCAAAGTATAGGGAAAAGGCCCGGAGCTTCGTGCCCAATTTCAGTGCACACTTATCCCAGCACCTCCATGTGCCCCCCAACCCAGAAGCTCTCACAACCCTGTCACCTAGGGATTTTTACAGAGGTTGCGTTATTCGGCATGATTGTTTAAATCATTGGCCATAAGTGATTGAGCCCCCAGAGGCCGGGGGTGAGGAAGAACGGTCCAACCCTCTAATCACGTGATCGGTTCCCCTGGCAACCAGCCTCCATCTTCCAAGAGTCACCTCATTAGCATAAACTCAGGTATGGCGAGACGGGGTTTATTATAAATAACAAAAGATGCTCCTCTCACCTTTGTCACTCAAGAAATCCCAAGGATTTTAGGAGCTAGGTGCCAGGAGCCAGGGACACAAGCCAAATGTATTTCGAGTTACGTCACAAAATCACTCTGAGGTGTGGAAGGATGTGCAAAAGCGGGGGAAGGAAAAGCTGGGATCTGGGGGGATTTTGTCGGGGATGGTATGCGGCCCGCCCAGTGGTCACAGTGTGGAAGGACGGCCGAGACCGGTTGTAGGCCTGGGTCACATCCAGCCACACCACAGATGAGCTGTGTACCCATCCCTCGCTGGTCACCTCAGGGCTCTAGAACACCTTGTCCCGACCTCCACATTCGATTTTGAGAAAGTGACCAAAACCAGGCAAGGAAGGGGAGAGGGGAGAAGGGAGAAGGGAGAGGGTGAATGAGAGATACCTACAGTGTTTCCGTATGGACATTTTTTTTTTTTTTTTAACCTGGGTTACTTCTAATGACTCATGTTTGAAGTCCTGATTTGTCTCCCGGAGCTTCGAACCAGCTGTCGGCACCGAAGTGCTTTGACGCATTATTGTACCGTACACCGGGTTGCTCATTTAATCAGCCGTGGCGCTGCTCTTCACATAGAGCATGTCACATTTGACAGATTTATCACAAGACTGTGGGCTCTATTTTCCGCGGTGCCGTGGAACCCTATCCCATTAGCGATAGCAGGAGTAATGTTTATGCATGAAGAGAGACTGTTCGATTGGGCAATTGTAGCCCTCCGCTGCAGGCCCGAGTACAGCTCGCACTTATCAAGTGGGGCTAATAGGGGATATTCATATGCACTGGAGAATCAATTCTCTGTACATGGACCTCTACTACAAAAATAATTGCTACTCACTGGTGGTAAAGATCTCAGCAATGTCAGGGCCTTAATGGTGAGATTAATGCTCTACCGCTCCCAGGCTGGGCCATTGCTCTACAAAAAAAGTCCTAGCTTGAGAGAGATGCTTTTTAGGTGGAATCTGGAGCTGTACTGATTTGCTATGCTGTTTGGGTGAACCTTTTCTCTGTAGGTGATTTTCTTTCCATAGGCTGTAATTAATTGAAGCCACCAATGAATGGATTGGGGTCCAGTACCTGGTCTGCTACCAAAATATACATGTAACTGTGGACAAGCTGCTTTTTTCTTTCTGAGCCTTGGTGTCTTCAGCTTTAACATAAAGGAGCCACATGAGATGGTTTCTAAGCATTTTGTTCATTTTCTATTATGCAAGTATCACGCTATATATGGAAAAGACGTTTAATTTTTGATTCATTTTTTCCCCCTACTAGATGGTTATCTCATCTCTCATTTTAACTCAGGAGCCTAACCCAGTTCTTAGGACATACAAGATGAGTTCGATAGATGTTTTGTTTATTGAAAATAAAATTGTGTGATTCTATCACTATAAGTCATCTGTGTACCAATTGGCCAACAGTGCAGTTCCTTGGATATTATACTTGATTCCTCTTTGTATCAGCAAAATTTATTTTTTAAAGATCTATTTATTTATTTATTTGAGAAAAACAGGGTAAGCAAGAGAGAGAGAAAGCACGAGTGGGGGGGAAGGGCAGAGGAAGAAGAGACTCCCCACTGAGCAGGGAGCCCATGTATTAGCAAAATTTAGAAAAAATTTAATGGAAATGAATTTATTGCAATAGTATCACTGATCTTATGTCACTTTATCATATTATAAAGTATTTAATGAAGATGTACTGAGCACTTACTGTTAGCAAAAATAGAGAATTCATAGATGAAGTTGATTGATAGGTAGAGCTTGCCATGATCTGTGAAGGATCAGTAGCCTTGGTGAACAGATGGAGGAACAAGAAAAGAATTATTGTAGATGAGAAGAAAATAAATATGGCTGCAATTTGGGACCAGTATAGAGATTCTGTGGAACTACAAAGTGATGTGTTGATTGCAAGCAAAGCTGGAGTTGGGGAATTGAAGGAAATAAGGTTCAATGTCGGGGCAAAGGTTTCGGCTGAGACCCCAATACAACTGAAACTATTAAAGTAACAACAAGGTAACTACAAGAATTAAGGGTCCTTTCTGAAAAACAGAATATCATGGTGAAAGGGGCCTTAAGGAAAAGGTACTTTGAAATGTTTACCTGATTCAGAAAGCAGGTGGAATCTGACACCTTTTCTTTGTGACGGGGAGCTCAGCTTCTACCCACCTTGGAATAACCACATACAAATTGACACTTCAACTTTTGTTATTGAGGAGTACTTTTAGAAAAAATTACCCTCATTATAACACCACTTCATCATCTGAGTGAGTCAACTTTTACTCCGTCCTGTGTTCTCTTGGCATTTTGTGAAGTGTTTGTTTTCTGTGATGGTTAATTTTATGTGTGAACTCTGTGATGATTAATTTCATGTGTGAACTTGGCTAGTCTATGATATCTGATGTTTGGTCAACATCAGTTTGGATGTTGCTGTGAGGTAGCTTTTAGATATGATTAACATTTAAATCAGTAAACTTCAAGCATAGCAGATTACCTTCTGAAATGTGGGTGGGTCTCATCCAATCAGTTGAAGGCCTTAAGAGAAAAAAACTGAGATCTGCTGAAAAAAGGAATTCTGGAGAAAAACTGCCTTTGGACTCTAGCCACAACATCAACTTTTCCTGAGTCTCCAACCTGACAACGTGCTCTGCAGATTTTGACCTTTCCAGCCACAATAGTAGGATGAAATGATTTCTTAAAATCTCTAAATAGATGGATAGATGATAGATAGATAAGTAGATAGATGATAGAAAGATAGATAGATACACACACATCCTATTGATTGTTTAATCAAATAGATAAGAGAATCCAGAGAAGCCTGACTAACTCAGTTGATTTTTCATAGCAAAACTGCTGTGATATGATACCTTTAAAACCCAGATGATGAATCCAGAAGTCATGGAGTTGTATTTTTCTGCCCTGATCCCATTCCCCTGGCTTCTGCCTTCACCCTTCAACTGCATGATGAAAGAGTGCTTCTCTTTTTTACCCCTGAGTCTGAGAGAAGGAAGTTTATCTATTTGGGGTCTTTAGTATAAAATGGGTTGGAAATAATATCACTATCATGAAAGAAGCTTACCCCACTTTTGCAGCACCTAAAAAAAGAGATCTCATGCTTTCTACAAAGCAATAAATATTGCTGTTATTCAATGAGTTACCATATCTTCTTTCTCTTTCCTCTTTTTGTTATCTTTTTGGAAACCAAGATGTGACTTATTTGCAGTCCCTCTATTCCTTCTCCCCTTGACTTCACCCTAGAATCTACCTCCTCCAGAGATGTTCCAAGTTTCCCAATGTTTTATTTGTTTTCTTTATTTCATAGAAAGCTTAATTTCACTGGAATAAGAGTAAAGACGCATCTGTAGAGTCTGCTTCAGAGCAATCTTCTATCCCTTGAATGTAGTGGAAGCAGATAGGAAGCATGCTGGAATAAGAGCTGCTAGCTGCTTATGCCAGCCTCCATTAACACTGGGCAGCTAGTTCTTCTCTACTTAGGAGAAGTTCTGGCTAGGATCGCCCTGCTCTATTTTCGACCATATAAACTCATTTCCTTGGATTTCACTCAGAGCCATGTGTCTGATCCTAAATCAAAGGGTACTCCTGGGGAGTAGAATATACTTTAGGTTTTAGCTTGTCATCTCATTAGGTTCTATTTTTTCCCTATACTTTTGTAATTTTGAAATTAATGTATATACACTGCAAAAAAAATAAAGAAACTTGAAAAATGTAGCAGTGTCAGCTGTAATTTAACAGCATATAAATTACCACTGTTAATAGTTACAGTTTGTCTTCTTCTTCTCTTTGTATGTGTGAGAGAGAGGGAGAAAAAGAGAGAGAGAGAGGAAGAGAGAAAGGTCTAAATTGCAACTCTGCTCAAAGTAATCTACATTTCTTGATACTGGATACAATCAAATTCCATCTGAGTCTGTCCTTCTTCATTGGGGTTGAAATCCAATCTTAGTCGTTTTCAGCCTCTTCTAGCTCTTTCCTTAGGCTTGCATGGAATGGCAGCATTTCCGCAGTTAGGAAATCAGGAAGAGCGTCTGCTCTTAAGTTGATTTAGAGACCATGCCTCCCTGTGCCTTTTATCCTGTGCTATCTGTAGACCTGGTATGGTTTTCAGACCCTCCGAGCTTAATATTCTTAATATTCTGCTCCTGGTGCCCCCCCCCACACCCCAGGTGGGGGTCTTGCCACCTCCAACTTGTTCTTCAAGCAGATTTAACGTTTGCAATCTAGACTCCCTCCCTGAAGGTATTTCCAACCCTCTCATCCGTTCCTCAAATTCTGAAGAATCCTTCCACAAATCAGACATGCTGGCCTTTAACCCCCAGAAATTCCCGGGCTTTCTTTCTCATTGGTTTGTATCACAACATTTGAAGGCTCACCTGGACAGCTCCATAGATGGCCAGGTCCCAGGTCCTTGGAGCCAGCCACAGACCATTTAGCTTCCCAGGAGCTAAGAAGCTTCAGTCTTAACATTTAATCTCTGGAAAACCATCCCCTAAGGATGTATAGGAAGCTTCTTCTAGAAGCAGCAGAAGATAGTAAATTTGATTCATCGTATTCTATTGTGTTAAATGCCAACACCTCAAAAAACATATAAGCAAAAACATTATCAGAATGATGATATGAATACAGGTTTATAACTTTCTTTTTAACCAACATCATGACTCTTCCCATGCAACTTTTTTTTAATTTGCATTGGTTAAAATAAATGGGCAGATGTTTAGGATGTTGACTGGTATATGTCCAGTGAACTTCCGCTCTTCAGGTGGATTATCTGAAATGCCTCATAAAAAAATGGTACAAATCCCCTTTGTCAAACAACCAGCCCTACTGACAGCTGGGGGAAGATCAGGTTTCCTGTTTCTGAACTCTACGTCAAGAGTTCAAAACACTTGTCCTGAGCTTTGCGTAAGTGTGTTGCATCCAACAAGCCTAATTATTCACAAACAGAAGGTATACCAAAATAGTTCCTATTTGTTTTTCCCTTCTCACTCTTCTCATTCTGTGGTGGGTAAAGATGTGTATGCATTCTTAACTGCTCCCCTTTGAGAGTGAAACTATGTTTCTCTACCCTAGAGTCTCACTGTGCTGTGATGGTTTAACTAGTTGACTATGGCTCACATCATACTGTAGCAATTCTGAGTCTAACTTTTGGGAGGACTGGCAGCTTCCCTTTCTTTTCTCTTGGGGTATTTGCTCTGGGATACTGGATCTCAGTACCCAGCCCCCATCCTGGGAGATGCTCAAGCCACTGGGAGAGAGGTTGTTTGCAGATGTTCCAGAGAACATCTGAGCTCCCATCTGAGCCTCCAGCCAGCAAGCCAGCACCCCACTGTACCAGCCATGGGAACCCTCTTGGTGGGTCCAGATTGACTGAGTTCTCTGATAAATGCAGGCCCAGCCAATCTCAGAACTGTCTACTCAACATATATAATCTCAAACAATAATGAAACATTTGTCATTTAAAGTCAGTAGCTTTTGAAGTCACTTGTTATAAAGCAATTACACAAGGGAGATATATTCTTTTGATCTCCGTAACTTTAGGCATGAATGTAGTTAATTATATTTAACCTCACCAGATCTGTTATTAGTTTCCATATGGTGGGGCCATCTTCATAGAAAAGAGCTGTTCAGTTTTATATCTATTTGTGGAGAAACTACTCTGTGCCAAGCAGAGTGTTAGTTGAGAGATTAAGAAGACAAAAAAGTCTGAATCAGCAAGAGACAGAGTTTAGCAGAGAAAACTTGTATAAATGAATAATAACTACCTTGTGTTAAATTCTACTAGAGAGATGCTTTTAATGTTTTTTATTGTTTAAAAAGATTTTATTTATTTATTTGACAGAGAGCGAGAGAGAGAGTGAGAGAAAACTTAAGCAGGCAGAGTAGCAGGCAGTGGGAGAGGGAGAAGCAGGCTCCCCACTGAGCAGGGAGCCCAATGTGGGATTCAATCCCAGGACCCTGGGATCATGACCTGAGTCGAAGATAGACCTTAACCAACTAAGCCACCCAGGTACCCTTGTTTTTTATTTTTTTAATGCACAAATACTTGAGCATCTATTGCATGCCAGGTATGCAAGGCACAGGGAACAGATAAAAATAGAGTTTTTGCTGTGGCAAATTTACTAACTAGTAGGGGAAGAAAGATTAAAAGCCAATATTTTCAGCATAATGTGGCCAATGCTAGGACTGACGCACGAAGCAGTTGGTAACTCAGTGGTATCCTGTGTGTATTGCCGAGCGTAAAGAATGATGTGAAAGGTGCTAAGTGCATTTCATGTCCCATCCTCCCCCTTCAAAGGCGTGACCGGTGTCTTTTCCTAAGATGGCTGCAGAAACATCTTCCATCCCTCAGGCCCTTCAGCCATGTGACCTTGCCACTCCCCCCATCAAGAGAAAGTCTCATTGGACTTCCTTGGAAACTGGGCTGGCCTCTAGGACTTACTGGTAACCCACAACATTTAGTGGAAGAGATGCTATATGGCCTCTGAGTCGGGGCCAGAAAAGGCCCAAGTGATGTCAGCCTTGATCTGGTGAAATACTCATTTACCAGATGTTCCACCTCAGAGAGCTTTTCCTGACACACAGCTGCCATGCTGGGAAGAGACCAAGCCCCATGGAAAGACTGTATACAGCCCTCCTGGTCAATAGCCCAAGCTGAGCTCTGCCTTTTGGTCATCCCAGCTCAGGCACCAGTCATATGAGTGAAGAAGCCTCCAGATGATTCCAGTCACTCTCAACCCACTTGAATCATCAAGCAGGGACCCCTAGATTCCCTGGAGCAGAGACAAGCCATCGCCAGTGGGCTCTGCTCAAAATCCTGAACCGCAGAATCTGTGTTCGATTGGTCGCTGTTTTTATGTCACTGGGTTCGGAGAGTTTGTTACGTAGCAGTAGATAATCAGAACACATGGGTTCTAAGAAAGAAGTACTCTTCAAGGAATAATATTATTTTTGTATAGTGTCTGTGGTGAGGTGTCAGTATTTCTGGACACAGGTCTTTCTGTTAACTCAGAAACAGAGAAAACGTTTGGTCACGAATTACTTTCTGAATGCAAATCACAGGATTTGGGGAGCTCATCCCTGTCTGGAATACTTCTCCCAGGTCTATGTTCTTGACCAACATTTCCTTTCTTATGAGGAGGACTACTTCTCTTCGTCTTCAGGTTCAGTACCAGTGGAAATGTTGGAAAGAAGTGAGTTATTTGATATTCATATCATAAATCTGCGAGACACAACATTTTAGTAACTGATTAGTGGAAGAGTATGCCTTGGCATATCCAGAGACACTGGCTACCTCAAACATAATGTGTTTTGTGACTTTTAATGACTAATTATCATTTGGAGGAAGAGTTTGCTTCTATGAGGAGGATTTGGAAGAAATGCCCTATTAAATGGTACAGTCCTCTTCTGCTTTAGTTATTTGTCCCATTGTACCACTTATTAACAATTAAACCATGTGCGATTCTTAGATTGGCAACTCAAAAATTAGGAAGGTACTCTTTTTAATTATGTGATTGAGAAACACTTTTTTTTTTGCTATTTTTCTATCTTGCAGTAATTGAGAAAACATTAAAAATTGGAACACAGTTCTGTTAAATTTAGAGGGGGAAAAAAAGAGGCCATGTTAATATCCAGAACATTTCCTTTCTTAGACTACAGCCTTGACAGATGAGATAATTAAATCTGAGTCTCTGTGATAGTCAAATCAATGATGTGGAGGGAAGACAAAGAGGTGCAAGAAATGGTTAATATTGGATGCCAATTATGTCTCAGCCAGGACTGGGTACATGTCCTAGGGAAGCCAGAGGACTGCAGGTAAGGAGCGAGCTGGAAGGGACACCAGGTATGCAAGGCTCGTGCCGTCCCTCTTGAAAGGCAGGTATTGCTCATCTTAGACCAGGACCAAAATAAATAAACAAATAAAAGCAATCTCCAATATCTCATCTTTGGAATCTGACAGTCCTGGTGGTGAGAGCCTGTTGTATGCACAGAAAGCATACTTCTTGATTCCCAACTTTCTGATTCTTTGCAAAACTGCTGGAAAAAAAGACTAGCTGTACAGGAGGAATGCACAAGGTGCAATACATCCCAGAACCATGACGTCTTTCCAGGTCTCAGACTTCACGGCCTCATCCTTGTCGCCTCCTGTCCTAGTCCTCAGGCTTCTCTGTCACCTCCTGCCGTCTTCTGCTTGGCAAGAAATAGCGTTTTTATAAAAAACCCTCAGATTTTGCCTACATTGCCTAAGTGCACTTTTTTTTTTTTAAAGATGGAGATGTAAAATTACTTCCGCAATGGTCCCCTCTCCGCCTTGTTCAGGTAGTTCACGGTTGAACTGTGTAGGCTCTTTTCTAAGGAAGGAAAAAAATGGAGGGTGTTGGGGCGCCTGGGTGGCTCAGTGGGTTAAGCCTCTGCCTTCAGCTCAGGTCATGATCTCAGGGTCCTGGGATCAAGCCCCACATCAGGCTCTCTGCTCAGCAGGGAGCCTGCTTCCCGACCCCCCCCCTCCCCGCCTGTCTCTTTGCCTACTTGTGATCTCTGTCAAATAAATAAAATCTTAAAAAAAAAAAAAGGAGGGTGTTGCCTGAGGCAAAAAAAAGTTAAACCAGCTAAGGATTTTGGCCTTTCCATGACGAAGGGAGTTGGAATATATTCATACTTTTCTATGTATATTTTTGAGATTTGTGCACCTAGTAAAAGTAACCAAAAAACAAATCTGATAGTCTCGAATTTTTTTCTTGTAAAAAAATTTAAAGATCTTCCTTTAATATGAAATTTGGATTATTTTTGAGGAGATAATACATGCCGAAGTATTGGTATGTGAGAGTGCGCATTTGCAGTATTTTTGTCCCATTAAAAATTTCTTTTTGCGTTTGCTTGTCAGTTCAGTCACCAGGCTTCACTAAGCTTTGCTAATTTTGTGAAATTTGGAATAGTGTTTTGCCACGTTAGAGATAATCCCTGAAAGCTTCCTTCTTGCAGATGGCAATAAATCATTCTCTCCACTAAAAGCCTCGATGTCATTCAGAATTTATTACACAGTGTGAGTAGTGGACTTAAAAGCCATTTCACGTGTCTTATTACTTCAATCATCTAATTTATGGGTTTCAGCTGCAACTGCAGTTGGAAAAAGTATTTTCCTTCCCCTGATCAATATGAGTCTGGTTCTGTATCCATCCCCACTAACTCTCCTTGCCTGATTTTATCCACTCTCTCTCTCAGATTTTATGGCTCCCATGGTCATTGTCCAGCTTCTGTAATTCAAGGTAAGCCAGGTCTAAAATGGAAAGAAAGTGCCAACAAGGCTGATGTAGATTGACTAAGCTTTACCAGCTCTTAGCTGCACTTGTCAAAAGATATCTTAGTTATTATTAGTTGAGCAAGCTGCCCTAGGGAAGGGAAGCTGTCAAAAACTCCTGTGTTTAATATGTACATCTCTGGCTTCATGGAGAGAGTATGAAGGAAGCCGATTAAACACTGATGAGGTAAGCCTAAGTAACACACTTAACACAAAGAATGATAAGGATTTGGTCGTCTTTATTGCCATATTGGAGGTGGAATTTTTTTTCCCTTCCACAACAAATAACCTCTCTTCCCATATGTCAGCCATTCTCATCCCTACGATGAAAGATAGTATTAATGGATTAATAAAATGAAGAGGAATACAGGAAAGGGGGTGTCCCTGTGGCAGCCTGCAGCCTCGTGTGTAGAACATCCCATGTGAGTGTAACGAGGATGAAACTGCTGTAGTGTGCGGGCTCACGCCGGGTCTTGGACCACCACCGGGATGGTTTGTAAAAGTTAACTGCTATCTCCTTTGAGTTCACCATCAGAAAAATAAGATGTGCCCTCAGATATTCCTATCCTCGGTGGCCATGAATAGATGCAGCCCTTATTGACCTTACGTTTTCAATCCATTCAACCTTAGGGGCAACTTCAAAATGTATTCCAAGCCTACTACATGCACAATACTGGAGGACAACGGCACTCTCCTCTACAGTTCTTAGCCCTGGGCCATGAAGAATGCTTGGGTTTTGCATCCAGATGCTCCCTTCTTTGTTGCTCTTTCCTTCCTCCCCAGTGGGGCTCACTGGGTGCCCATCATCCCCCATTCTTCTGTGGCCCAACCATTGGTGGCCTTCAGAACAGCTCTCTCTCTCTCATGTCTTGCCTGCTGGGAGAGCATACTCCTGCAACAGGTGCTGGAAATGCCCTGTACTTGTATTTTCATCTCTGTAGTGTCTATGACTTGGGCAGGAGATCCACTCCTGGTGAAAGGGACTGGAGGAGATGCCTCTCTTGAGAGCTCTTGGGAAATGTGTTACTGAATAAAGTGGACATGGGCTAGGAAATACCTTCCTTCTTCTCTGGATATGTCATGTTGGCCTGTGACATCTGGGATGGCTGGAAGCATCTTGCCCACATGTGGAAAGGGCAAAGTAGAAAGATGGTAGCACCTGGGTCCTTGGTGGAGAGATGTCCTATAGCTGGAACGTGCCGCTTATGAAAAACGAGGTTTGTTTACAGAGGCAGGTGGTGTTTAGCAGGTTGGCCAAATTGACTGAAATGTCTGGCTCTGTGATGCACACACCCTTGTCTCTACAATTTGTGTGATACTGTTCCTTCTTAGGGGTTCTTGTTCCCTTTGAGTTAAATTAACTCCTCAGTTTAGGCAGAGAGGTTAAGGCAGAAGGTCCATGATTCAGATCCACCTAGAAATTTGCTCATTGAAGACAAGCATGGAAACTAAAGACAAGATTCACAGTGTTTACCTGTAGGAAATTCTCTCTCTTCTTCTTTTTTTTTTTTTTGTTAAGTGAATTCTCTACCCAGGTTTAAGGAATACATGATTTCACAATTATTTGAAGTGTTATGAAGCATAGACAGACTTTTTCTTTAAAGTGGACATTGAAGGAGTCCCTGGGTGGCTCAGTTGGTTCAGCAACCAACTCTTGATTTTGGCTCAGGTCATGATCTCAGGGTCCTGGGATAGAGCCCTGCCTCAATCTCTGCATGTAGCCTAGAGTCTGTTTGAGATTTTCTTTCTCCCTCTCACTTTGCCCCTCTTCCTCCTCTCTCTCTT
The DNA here is from genome assembly GCA_002007465.1 of Ailurus styani. Taxonomy (NCBI): domain Eukaryota; kingdom Metazoa; phylum Chordata; class Mammalia; order Carnivora; family Ailuridae; genus Ailurus; species Ailurus styani. The sequence goes on along the minus strand of LNAC01001043.1, from coordinate 303,713 downwards.
TCTCTCTCTCTCTAAAATAAGTAAATAAAATCATAAAAAATAAGGTGAACATTGGAAATCACATATTGCATAATAACAATAAAACTTAGGTTGATTTCACTTATGAATAAATGCAAACATTCTAGACAAAATATAAACAAATTGATTTCAACATTATATTAAGAGAAAAAAACACCTTGACCACATGGTATTCATGCCAGTAATTTAAGAATGGATTAATATTTGGAAATATTTAAAGTAATTCTCATATTTTAAACTGGAAGAGAAAAGTCATGTAAGCATTCCCACTCATGCCAAAAAAAAATTTCCTTGAACATTTTGAACTCTTCTTCATAAAATAGGAACAATGGACCTGGTGTATAAATAGTTAAATGGAGATCCTGATTGTATTCCAGTGCGATAGGAAGCTGACATGAATTAAAGGAAAGAAAGATAAAACTTGAACTTTCCTGAGAAGGAAGCATGCTACATGTGAAAGTTGCAACTTCACAGCGAGAAGACTGTATTTGCATTTCAATTCTCACACCTGCAATCTGTAGTGAAACCTTATCACATCACTTCACTCTTGGGTTCCAGATGCTTCATCTGAAAAATGAGGCCAGTAATGGAGGCCATAGAAGGATTAATATGATTAAAAAAAAAAAAACCATACACACACAACATGTAAAACATCTAATTTCTACTAGGTTTCCATAAATAGTTTTTGAAAAAATATGTTACCTATTCTGGGGTTTTAGATACCCAAATGTATTGGGAAGAAAACAAGAAAAATTTGAATCTATCCTTAGCTGAAGTCAATAAATGTGTACCATGTCTTCCAAATAATCCAATTACATGAGTTCTTTATCCTTCTGACAATTCCAGATAAGATCTTCAGTGATAAAAACAAAAGTTTCAAAAATCTTCTTGGACACATATCACAAGAGAAAGTTGATTTTTTTTTTGTCATTTGTTTTGATCCAAAGATAATACACATTCCCTGAAAATGTGCCTGCAGTCTGTTGATTTGGGATCCCTGTCATTCTCCAGACAATAAGATACATTCAGCTTCCTCAAAGCTCATCTGTGAAGGCCCTTTCCCTTCTGTCTGTCTCTCTGGCCCTCTGCTTCTCCAATCAAGCACTTTATAATTTATGGAAGATTGGAGAAGCAGTTAACTTTTTTCCATCCTCCCATAACTCTCTTCTGAAAATACAAATTAATTTCCATAAAGTAGCTCTGCATTTTGTCTAAGACTGTGATTCTGTTTATCTGGAGTGCAGCAATGAGAGGAGGGAGGAATGCAGACTAGCTCCATCCAGGGTTCTGTGTTGAGTCTGAACATGTTCATTTCTTCATGAAACCAAACCATGTGTTTTTATATTTCCATAGTTTCAATTTCATTTTGTTCAGATGCTTCACACCAATAAACATGATCTCTTTGAAGAGCCAATAGAAAGCCAAATTGGGCTTCAGAGAATCCTAAGTCTAAAAAACGTCTTCATTTTGAAGAAGGTATTGAGCAAATTTCTTCAACTAAATTGTACAATGTTGTCTGAATATAATAAAATAAAATAAATTATCATATTCTGCTTCAATTCCTTAAAAATATCCCATAAATTCTCAATAGATAATTTATAGTTTTTATCTCTTTGTTCATCCCATCATGTAATGAGTAGGTCTTGCAAAGTTAACAAAACACAATCTCTTTGTAGACACTATGAAATGTAAACTGTGTCCACCCACCATTACTTTTGACCATAATACATTTTTTTTGTTGTTCTAGGTGCCCCATCTGTGACATGTAAATTCAACTTTTCTGCATTTAGATCAAACTTTTCGTATTTCTTGCTCATAGGCAGGTTGGCCATGGATGTTCTCAAATACTGTAATTATTTAAAATTATTTCTTGCTAAAAAGAAGACCACATTTCATGCAGATTGTATCCAGGGGGCTGTTAATATAAACAAATTAGTGGTATCAAAATATCTTTTTCTGATGATAAATAAGAGGAAATCTAGGGAATGCATTAAAAATAGAAGAAAAGAGCAATTGTCTGGTGTTCTATCATTTAGAGGTAACTACTTTTGAAAGCTTTTCATTTGTTTACCACTTTTTTGCAGTGTGCATGTACAGGGGATATATGACAATATCTATACCTTTCTATTTATGTAGGGAAGGGTGAGAAGAGGGCCTGTCTTGGTTTTTCTCAAACAATAAATCTTTGGTTGCTGCATGCTTTACCAGTTCACCAACAAACACTAGCTTCTTGTCACACCTTTATTATTTTTTTAATTCAGGTTGTTAATATTTTATTAGGGGCTCAGAAAGTGGTAGAAATCTTCCCCAAAAACCTACTTCTAAATCTTCTCTTTGTTTTTTAGTTCATTTATCTAATTCTTTTAGGAAAATAGTAGACATTCAAATACCTAGAGTTGTATATTTTCTGCATAAAAAAAGAGGAGCTCTTTCCTCACTTATAAGTAGACAGATATTTTACCTAATTCTTAGGCATCAAGACCTTAGAAGTCTAAGAGCTGGATCTTACAGATGATCAAGTTTAATGTTCCCATTTTACAGATAAAATTACTCTGTGAAAAGTCCATTTCTAGTTCTCCTAGGTCTAGTAATGCTCTAGTACTTCCTGACTCAAATCCAAAGCATGAGTTACAGTGAAAGAATGGCTGTGGAATCCTCTATTTCATGGAGTTAGAAGAAAGCCTCAAAGATGCATTGATCAAGGGGTTTCTGTGACCTCCCAGAGGCTTTCCTAAGTGACACATTCATCTGAGATGCCATTTACCCCTCTCCTGTCTCTGGTTGCTTGACTCCAGCTTATTGGGACACTGAATTAGGAACAGAGTAGATAGGGACAGAGATGCAGGGAAAGACCAGTCGTAAAAACTGAGAATCACTTATTATCCTGCATTTTATCTCTAGGTAGTGTGACAGTATGTTTGTATAGTACTGTATTTAAACATCCCTTAAGTTGATAACAAAAAATGCAATGAAAAATTCTGTAAAGTGGAACAAATTCTTGAGGGCTAGCATCACTGTATTTGGAACAAGAAAGTAAGGATTAAAAATTCCTTAAGAAGACATCAACTTTTGAGTGCTCTTACTTCATCAGGAATCAGATTTCTTTTATTTTGAAATATGTGCTTTGTGTGTGAAATCTTACTATAATCTTAAATATTCCTAGCATCCCTAATAAAATGTCATTTTAATATTCTATAACTTATATTTAAATATTCAAAATATTATTGGCTATTTCAACAAGGCTGAAGCAAATTATTATGCAACGATTTAAGAATGTCATGAACATATGACTCAAAGAAAAATTCCCACCATTTTACCCTAATTTTCTTTCCCGAAAATGACCTACCTGTGTTATGGGACTTAGACGCATTTCCTTCTAGACTAACTAGACTATGTCTTAGCTTGTTTGTGAAATACCTTTAGGGATGTTAGTATTAACAACAAGAACATTTAAAACTCCACTATTTGGGAATCTATGAAAATTCACATCAGAATTCTGTACAAATGGTATGTAGTAAAAAGCTTGCTAAGAAAATTAATCTTGCAAACAGGCTTTTAAAATGACATGGATTCCCCAAATAATAGGCCATCTTCTTTCTGCTGAAGCACTTTGAACCCTAGCAGCATAGTATATTGCAAATATTAGCATGGCATATTGTAGCCATTTGTTTATGTGCTTCTCTCCTCCACTGGACTGACCTACTTAGGGACCTGAACCACCTCTTATTCATCTTTTTGTTCTCACGTGCTAGCACAGTGCCTAACACAAAGAACATATTCAATATGCATTGATGCTCTTGAAACAAATGTGTATTTTTAAGCAGTTGGGAGATAACCATTTATATATATATATATATATATGGCGCCATAATTGAATGAGCAGAGACCAATCCTCATAAGCTGATGCTTTGAAATGTTAATGTAAAATAATTCTTACCTATTCATCATGAAAGAGGGAGTTTGGGACGAGAGAGATCTGGCATCAACTTTGGCATTTAGTAGCCGTGTAACTGGGCAAATTAGCAAACTACTATGAATCTTAGTCTTTTCCTATGAAATGTGGTTATTAATTGTACCTTACTGATTTGTAAGGATCAAATGACTGAATGTGTGTAAAGTATTTAGCACCACACTTGCCACATAATAACCTCTCAATAAGTGTTATTAACTGGACATTCTACCTGCATTTCCAAGTTAATTCATTTACACTTTTTTTTCTTCTAGCATTTTCTTGGTGAATGGCTGGTAATTAGAATATTCATATGTCACATTGTTAAAAATATTCTTTACATGGGAATTCTCCAGTTTATGTATAGGCTTCATATGTATATACATATCTATGTGTTTGTATGTATTTCTATATGGGACTGAATTATATTTAGGATTTTATTTGATGTCTTCTCACGTAAGACTATATGCTATTCTTTTTAGAAGCTTCATAAAATTATATGAAATATTTGTTTCTATAGTTACTTTTACCTTTTTTGTATTTTGAATTTTTATTTATTTATTTATTTATTTATTTATTTATTTATTTATTTTTTTAAAGATTTTATTTATTTATTTCACAGAGGGAGAGAGATCACAAGGAGGCAGAGAGGCAGGCAGAGAGAGAGGGGGAAGCAGGCTCCCCGCTGAGCAGGGAGCCCGATGCGGGCCTTGATCCCAGGACCCTGAGATCATGACCTGAGCCGAAAGCAGAGGCTTTAACCCACTGAGCCACCCAGGCGCCCTATTTATTTATTTTTTAAAGATTTTATTTATTTATTTGACACAGAGAGAGAGATTACAAGTAGGCAGAGAGGCAGGCAGAGAGACAGGGAGAAGAGGAAGCAGGCTCCCTGCTGAGCAGAGAGCCCAATGTGGGCCTCGATCCCAGGACGCTGAGATCATGACCTGAGCTGAAAGCAGAGGCTTTAACCCACTGAGCCACCCAGGCGCCCATGTATTTTGAATTTTTAAAGGTATATCTTTAAATCATCAGATACTCATTTTGTGCTGAAATATCTGGCTGGTAGAAGGCCTGTGCATTACTTTATGTCACTGTTACATGCTTAAAATGTACAAGGAGGCCCTTTATCCAGCATCCACATTACCATGGATTAATACCTGACACTTCAACTTAAGTCATCAGAGATACTGTCATTGAATCGTTGAATTTTCTTAAGAAATTAATTGAAACAAAATTTCCAGGGTGATAGCAATATGAATTGTGGTGCCAAATCACAAATTAGAGCAAAAAAATTTCTTAATAATGTCAACGTTTCAATAAAAACCAAGTTGAATAATTTTCCTTCAAGTTTTTTTTCTATTTAAATTGATAGTCTCACTTTTATATAAATGTGGTCCTCCTAGTCATAATAAAGGACACAACATTCTTCCAGCAGGCACTGAGGCTTTTGGAGAATTTCTTCTTTAATATATCTGCTTTAAAAGCTGCTTCTGTTTTCATACTACCAACTCATGGTTATCCCAGAAGATGGGGAGGGGGCGGCGTGGAGATCTTCATACAGATTACTGAAAAATCACTGTGCATTGAAGAGACTTCTGTTTTCGCTGATATAGTCTCTGAGCATTGCTAACAAAGAGGAAAAAGTCGATTTATATTTTCTTCTTTGCGTAGAAGGATGGCCAAAGCTCTGTAGATGAGCCAGGTTCCCAGACAGCTAGCTTCGCGGAGGCCGAACCACAGTTTTCAGTGCAAAGATTCAGATGGATAAGCTTGGAAATCTTTATAAAATTCAACTTTCCAAAGAGAAAGTTAGAGTTAAAGCAGATCTCAGACTTCATTTCCTGTGAGCCAAACGCTACATTTTTCTCCTAGGGACAGAACTCACTAAGAATTTATGCCGTGGACAGGCAAGAGTCTAAGAATGAGAAATTGTATTTCTTCAATCCTCTGGGGACTATTGCAGACTCGTGTGGCCTGAAGGAGAGCCTTCCTTGTGTCTTCTGATTTTCAGGAAAACATATTTTTTAAGCCACTGCAGGAGAGGTGACATTTCATTTTCTCCATAAAAGACTCTCTTGGAAGGTTATTTTATAGTTTCTCTCACAGAACCATCCCAAAGAGGTTTTTCTTAGTCCAGACAGGACTCATATCTCTTATAAAAGATGGAAAGAAGGTGGGCTAGGTTATTCAGGGCTTGGGGAATGTGGATGAGAGTAATTTCAAGTTTTTCCTTTTATCACCAGAGTTCCATCTATATCCTTCTAAAGTTAGAACCAAAGCTGAAGGATGATTTTCAGGTCGTCCAGGAGATAGGAAATAGACCATTGCCTGCTTCAAAATTGTTTTACTTCTGCATGTGTATCTTCCCACCGTGTGTGTGCTTATTAGTTGCTTGCGGAATGCTTGTAATAGAAAATGCCCAGCCAGCAAGCACCTCAGCTCTTGACCTGCAAGTCATCATTAACACATCAGCCCCTTTTTCTCTCTGAGCTCTGGGAGCTTGAATCAAGCACTATTACAAATCAATCAGCACTGTCATAGTAGATAAAAATCTGATCATCTCAGCACTAGATTTCAAATCAGCCATCACACTCTTGTCAGGGACCAGAGGATGTGGATTTCAAGCAGGATGGACTTCAGAATCTAGAGGAAATCCTTGAGGGATCTTCTGGTCACCTAAAACGTTCTAAGCATTAGTTCTCTCGGCTAATAAGAAGTGTTGGTATATTTGTCCTCAGACATCCTTTACAGTCTACAGTTGAACAAAAAAGCTAAGACATAGGTCAAGAAATTACCTTCTTTTGTGGATTAAGATAAATATAGGACAACTCCAAATGTGCTATCTAATCGAACCCTCTGTGATGAAAAAAATATTCTGTGCTGTCCAGTATGGGAGCCATTAGCCATGGGTAGCTCTTGAGCACTTGAAATGGGTTAGTACAGCTGAGGAACTGAGTTCTTAATTTTAAAGAATTTAAATATAAAGAGCCACGTGTCTCTAGTGGTTCTGCTCTAGGATTAGACAGGGAACTTCTACAGAACGTTTCCATGGAAAGTATCCTACGGTATGATTTCAAGTATTCTGATTAAAGTGTATGTTTCCTTTTCTGTTATAAGCCTACATAAAATGTATGCTACAGAAAAATGATTATAAAACCTGGAATTGTTGTATGTTTTGGAAGTGTGTGGAAGTGGGTGATATAATTTTTTAAATTATGAAATATTAAAATTGTGGGCTGGTTCCTAAGAAATGATTCATGTGAACTTGTTCAAAAAATAGAGACATGATGTGTCTGTGAGTATTCTATTTATTATAAAGGTATGTGCAGAGTCCTTTTATGAGCTGTGAGAACATACTGTTTGTAACAGAAGCTGTGTTCTGTATTTTTGTTCTTACATCATCTGGTACATGGGAAGCAGTGAGTTTTGATTTTTATAAGACTGAGTAGAGGGGCATCTGGGTGGCTCAGTTGGTTAAGCGTCTGACTCTTGATTTTGGCCCAGATCATGATCTCAGATCAAGCCCTGCATCGGGCTCCGTGCTGGGCATGGGGTCTGTTTAGGATTCTTTCTCTCCCTCTCCCCCATCCCCTCCTCCCTGCTCCCCCTGCTCCCACGTGCACATTCTCTTTCTCTAAAAATGAAAAAGAAAATAAATAGAATTTATCAGGCTCTACCATTCACAGAGGTAATCTCTCCAAATCTGCCAAGAAGCCGTGATTAAACAGAAAAAGAAAGAAGGGTTCTCTAACAACTCATCATTTTTTTGCTGAAAAATTGCTCTTTGGCTGATCAGCTTACTGCAGGAACTCAAAAGAAATGAAAGCACAAAGTGTGACCAGCAGCATTTCTTAACACGTATGCAACTCTCCCCCACAAAGTAACCTCAGGTTGTAACCCGTTAACCTTGCGTTCTGCTATTAGGCCGTCTCCGTGCTGTATTTGCTGGTACAGAAATTCCAAGCGATTATGTTTTAACTTATAATGAACCAAGTATATGCATTGCCTGGAAAAAAAATAGTGTGAGATGATTGCACAGAAAATGTTTCTTGTAGTTTTTTTTTTTTTTCTCATCAGGAAGAATGGCTCTGCAGTTCATCTCCTTGAAGAACTGAACTTTTAATTAGCAAAGGATTAGTGTAAATCTTAGACTAGACTTAGCGTGTTCTGGACCAAATTGGCAGGCTTGGAACCCTCTTGTCCTGAGGCAGAAAGCCAGTGTCCTCTCTAACAGCAGAGGGGTTATGGAAAGTTCTCGGAGTAGGCCTGTGTTTCCTCATAAACCTCCAGCCCTCTATTGATGGAGACTGGCAAAGCTTGCAAATCGGTTCAGGATTAAGTTCTGTTCTTGATTATTGAGCAACATATTGATTCTTGGCACCCTCTAGTAAGACAGCTCCAGAACTAGTTTGTTTATCTCCTCCTTATAGTCTGACCTAAAATCTCAAGACATTTAGCATCCAGTTAAAAAATATTCCTAGATGGTTTGCAGATGATGTCCCTAGGGTAAGGTGATGACAAAAATCTATAATAGTGGATGTCTTTCAAAAAAGTCAGATTGATGGCAAAGAATTCATGCTGATGATAGGCGAATAGCTTGAATTTCTTAGAAAGTTTTTCTACCTTCCAAACCATATACCTGGTATCAGATACAAACCAATCTGAAATGTCAAATAACAAAATATGTTCCTTTTTATCAGCTTGTGGATGGGAGTTAGGGAGCTCTTACACCATAAAAATTTTCTAAGGAAGTTGCATAATGTAATTGGGTATTTCTAGGGGCAGATGGTTTGCAGCCTCAGTCTTTCAAATTGCTTTAATAACTGGTCACATGTCATAGATAATGAAGATGATTTCAGTGCCATGTAGTAGTGGTATAATGTAGACCACAGACTCACCATTGGACAAAAATCCTCAAACCAGCTCATGGTCAGTTCAAATAAGAAATCAGGATTTCAACACGGTCATGAAATTCTTGTCTCCAATTTTAACATCAGGGATTCCTAAATTTTTGCTTACCTCCGAGTTGTAGATGACACTGTAAGTGGTAGGTGTCCCTGTGCCACCCGGCATGTACCAACAAACGTAGATCGATTACCGCGTGGTGGAATGCCAGCAGAACAAAGAATAGTTTCACTTCATTGTAATTCGCTGACACAAGCGAAGATATGGCTGACATTTTGGAAGGGTCTTCATATCGGTGAGTTCAGTATTGGGGAATGTCTCCTCCAAGTCATGGGGACAGCCTCAGGAAGATTTGAATCCCCACTCTTTTGTGAGTAAGAGGAAGATCACCGCATCTTTATATTTGTTATTTTGGTTGGCGGTTGTGTTAATTTTCTGTTGCTGTAAAAATTACCACAACTTCAGTGACATAAACAATATTCATGTAATTGCTTGTTATCGAGCAGTTTCTGTAGGTCAGACGTCTGGATACAGGGTGGCTCAGCTGGTTTCTCTCCTTAGGATCCCATAAGACCAAAGTCAAGGTGACGGGAGGGCTGCATTCCCTAATGGAGGCTCTGGGGAAGAATCTCATTTGGGTTGTTGGTGGAATTCTGCGGCCTCTGTACTTGAGCGTTTCTTGCTAGCTGCCAGCCAAGGGTAAGCCTTAGCATCTAGAAATCTCTCTGCCACTATTGTATGTGGTCTGCTTCCATCTGAGAACCACTGCAAGGGGATGTCAAATCCTGCTCACACTTGGAATGTCTCTGACCTTCCTTTCTACTGAATCTTTCTGACTCCAGCAGGGAACGTTCTCTGGACTGTAAGGAAGGGCTCATGTGGTAAGACTGGATCCACCTGGATAATTCAGGTTCATCTCTCTACCTTGAAGTTCTCAACTTGAAATAGATCTGCAGTCCTCTTGCTGTGTAAGATAACACATTCAGTGGTCTAGGGACTAGGGCTTGGAAATCTTTGGGAAGACATTATTCTGCGTACCACAGTACACATCAGCATCAATTGTTTGTATTAACTGTAGCTTTAGAAGGTTACTTTTACCTCTTCATCTCCCTCTCACCCTGCCTTTCATTTAGAAACCTGGAAAGTATTCTAGGAATACTTTAGAAATACTTTATAGTAAGGAAGAACCTTTCGATATTGTTCTATAAGTTTATTCTCTTATAATTTCCTCATCAACTACAATTTAGGCATTTGTCATTAAATCTGAAAACCTGAAAAGCAGGGTCCCTGTGAAATAATGAACAATTGCAAGGCTCAGGACATAAATTTAATGGGATTCACTAAGAGTGCCGCTGGATAAGAAAGCAATTCCTTGATTCCATCCATTTTCATAATATTTAGCTTTTTAAAAACCACAAATTTAAAAAAATTTTTTAAAAGTATTTATTTGAGAGAGTGAGTACAAGTCGGGGTAAGAGCAGAGGGAGAGGGAGAAGGAGGCTCCCCACTGAGCAGAGAGCCCAATGTGAGACTTGATCCCAGAATCCCTGAGATCATGACCTGAGCTGAAGGCAGACACTTGAAAGAGTGAACCACCCAGGTGCCCCTAAAAACCACAAATCTAGTTAAGGCTGCCGTATTTGCAAGAACAACCAGGTGCTAATTATGTGTAAGCATGAAATGTATGTGCTGAGTAAATTCCTATTCAGAGTTCATTTTAGTGTCTACAAAACCTCACTACTAGAAATTAGTACAATGTCATTCAAGCTGATAAAACCTTGCTTGATATGATACCAGTAATCTTGGACCCTAGAACGCTGGCAATTTTTTTTTTCAATTTATGCTGTGCTAATTAGTCTGTTCAGGTTTTATACTTCTCTTTGATAATTTATATTTTTCTAGAAAACTGTCCCTGTCATCCAAGTTTTCAAGATTCTTGGTAATTTTGAAATGTTCTGTTATGATTTTAAAAATATCTTGATTTATAGAGACATTTATCAAGTTTTGTTTTATTTTGAACTTATTTATTTTTGTTCTTCTTACCATTTCATGTGTTTTCCTTTGATATACTCACAAAAGTATTTCATTAGTGTTTTAAGTGAGACAACAGTTTGCTTTAATTAATTCTAGGGGTTTTTTTGTATGCTTATTATCATTACAGAGTTGTATCTTTACTTTCTACTATTGCTTTATCTGGATTCACTTTGTTATTCCTTTTCTAGCATGTTCTGTGGAAATATTCATTTATTTAATCTGTAGTATTTTTAAGAAATAATTTGAAGTGTAAAATTGCCTTTATCCCATTAGCCTTGGTATATAGTATTTTTATTAAATTATTAAATATTATTAAATATTAACATTAGTAAAATTATTAAAAATATATTAATATTATTAACATCATTAAATATTTTCCATTTTCATTTTGTTTTTGTGCTTTACTCATTCATTATTGACACACAGGAAAAAAAAACCAAATATATGGAGTTAGCAGGGAAGGAGCTGTTTTCTTGTTGACTTCTAGTTTTATTGTGTGTAATGTGACCATCTTGATACTAATAGTGTGAAATATGTTGGAACTTCTTTGTGTCTAGAGCAGTTTTTGTAAATGGTCTTTGCATAGTTGAAAATAGTGTACATTCCCTGTTTTTAGGAATGCAAAGTTCTATACAAATCTGTTACAACAAATTTGTTCATTATGTTGTTCAAATCTCCTACATCCTTGCTTTTTTTGGGTACTTGATCTGTCACGATATGACCGATATGCACTGTGATTATGGGTTTGTCTGTTTCTCTTTGTATTTCTATAAAATTTTGCTCTCTATATATTTTGAGTTTTATTTGGGTTCATTCAAGTTTAAGATTTTCTATTGCATTATTACAACTTTCCATTTATTGGTATATAAAATGTCTGTGTTCCTTGGATTCTATTTTGTCAGATTTAATATCATTATACCTTTTTCTTTTGGTTAGTATTTGACTGCTTTGCATTATTTCCCATCCCTTATTTTCAACCTCTCTGATTCTTCTTCATTCAGCTATGTGCATTTTGTCAATAGGCTCTATTTGCATATTACATTACCTACTCTGAGATTCTCTTCTAGTAAGTTATTCGCATTTACTACAGTTACTAGGATCTTCAGGTTTATGTCTAGTTTCTCTTTCCACACATTTTCTATTTATAGGCATACCTTGGAGATATTGCAGATTGAGTGCTACACCATCACAGCAAAGCGAATATTGCAATAAAGTGAGTTAAATGAATTTTTTGGTTTCCCAGTGCATATAGAAGTTATGTTTACACTATACTGTAGTCTATAAAGTGTGAAATAGCATTATGAAAAAAACAATGTAAGTAGCTTAATTTAAAAATACTTTATTGGTAAAAAATGCTAGCCATCCTCTGAGATGTCAGTGAGTCCTAATCTTTTGGCTGGTGGAGGGTCTTCTCTTGATGTTGCTGGCTGCTCACTGCTCAGGGTGGTGGTTGCCAAAGGTGGGGGCGGCTGTGCCCATTTCTTAAGACAAAAATGAAATTTGCCACATCAATGGACTCTTTTTTTCACAAATGATTTCTCTGTAGTGTGTGATGCTGTTTGGTAGCATTTTACCCACGATAGAACTTCTTTCAGAATTGGAGTCCATCCTTTCAAACCCCGTTGCCCCTTGATCAACTAAGTTAATGTACTATTCTAAATTCTTTGTCATCATTCCAACAATCTTCATGGCATCTCCACCAGGAGTAAATTCCATCTCAAGAAACCACTTTCTTTGTTCACCCATAAGAAGCAAATCCTCATCCTTTTGAGTTTTATAAGATGGCAGCCATGCAGTCCTACCTTCAGGCTCCTCTTCCAGCTCTCTTGCTGTTTCCACCACATCTGCAGTGATTTCCTCCACTGAAGTCTTGAACCCCTCAAAGTCATCCAGGAGGGTTGGAGTCAACTTCTTCCAAACTTCTCTTCATGTTGGTATTTTGATGTTTATCCATGAATCATGAATGTTCTTAATGGCATCTAGAATAGTGAATCCTTTCCAGAAGGTTTTCCATTGTCTTTGCTCAGATCCCCCAAAAGAAATACTATCCATGCAGCTATATAGGCTTATGAAATGAACTTCCTAAGTAATATGATTTGGAAGTCAAGATCACACCTTAATCCTTGGGCTTCAGAAAGGATGTTTTGTCAGGAAGCATGAAAAGATATTTATCCTACTGTCCATCTCCACCAGTTCTTGGGTGACTGGGTGCATTGTCATTGACCACTAATATTTTGAAAGGGATCACTTTTTTTCTGAGCAGTAGATGATCACAGTGGGCTTAAGACATTTGGTAAACCATGATATAAACATGTGCTGTCATCCAGGCTTTGTCAGTCCATTTATAGTGCACAGCACAGTAAAACTAGTGTCATTCGTAAGGGCCCTAGGATTTTCAGAATGGTGAATGAGCACTGGCTTCAACTGTAAGTCAGCAGCTGTGTTAGCCCCTAACAAGACAGTCAGCCTGTCCTTTGAAGGCAGGCATTGGCTTCTCCTCTCCCACTATGGAAATCCTGGATGGCATCTTCTTTCAAGAGAAGGCTGTTTCATCTACATTGAAAATCTGTTGTTTCCTGCAGCCGCCTTCATTAGCTCTCTCAGCTCGATCTTCTAGAGAACTTGCTGCAGCTTCTCCATCAGCACCTGCTGCTTCATCTTGTATTCTTACTTTATGGAGGAGGCTTCTTTCTTTAAACCGCATGAACCAAACTCTCCTAGCTACAGAAAAGTGACCTCCTCACCTATCTTAGCCTTCAAAGAATTAAAGAGAGTTAGGGCCTTGCTGTGGATGAAGCTTTGGCTTAAAGGAATGCTGTGGCTGCTTTGATCTTCTGTCCAGACCACTCAAACTTTCTCTGTATCAGCTTTCTTGTCATTCATGTGTTCATGGGAGTGGCACTTCTCCTTTCCTTCAAGAACTTTTCTTTGTGTTCACAACTTGGCTAACTTGACGCAAGAGGCCAAGCTTTCAGCCTATCTCGGCTTTCCACGAGCCTCCCTCTCTGAGCTTAATCATTTCTAGCTTTTGATTTAAAGAGACCTGGGACTGTTCCTTTCACTTGAACACTATGAGGCTATTGTAGGATGATTAATAGGCCTAGTTTCAATACTGTTGTGTCTCAGAGAGCAGGGGAGGGAAAGAGAAAGGGAGAATAGTTGGTCAGTGGCACAGTCAGAACACACACATTTATCAATTAATGTTGCCATCTTACATGGGTTCGGTTGTGGCGCCCCAAAACAATTACAATAGTAACATGAAAGATCAAAGTCACTGATCACAAATAACCATAACAAATAGAGTAATAACAGGAAAGTTTGAAATGTTGCAGGAATTAACAGAATGTGACAGAGACACGAATTGAGTAAATCATGTTGGGAAAATGGCGCCAATAGACTTGCTGGATGTGGGGTTGCCACAAACCTTCCATTTGTCAGAAAAAAAAAAAAAGAAAAGCAATATCTGTGATACACAGTAAAGCAAAGCACAATAAAATGAAGTGTGCTTGGTCATTGTTTCCTCTTCTCCACCATGCTTCTGTTGAATTGTTCAAGATTTCTTTGTTCTGTCTGTTCCTGTATTGGTTTAAAGTTATACTTTCAATTTCTATCCTCTGTATTTACCCGTACATTTTTAACACCCATAAAAACATCTTAGAGTTTCTAATAAGGTCTGTTGTTATTCAGTTACTTTCTAATCCCCCCGGGAAATTAAAAACTTTGGAATGTTTTTTACTCTGTGTTCCACTCACTAACCACCAACCACCTCAAAAAAACCCCACCATAAACCATGCTATCATCTGAGACAAGGAGTCAGACACTTAACCAACTGAGCCACAGAGGTGCCCTGTAGCCAGTATCATTTTTAATTAATTTATTTAGTATTATTTTCACAATATAATGGATACCCATGAATAAGCCAGTGAAGTAAGTCATTAACAGAAACTTATGCAATAACTTACATATGTCTCTATGTTCCTTTTTTATCTTGTCTCTATTTCTCTAATTCCACTGTCAAAAGTTTTGTGTTTATTTTTCATTTGCTTTTTAAAAATTTTTATGACGCACAGAGATCTGTGCCTAAAATAAATGGTTTACTTTTGCATGTTGTTATGCCTTATTAAAAGGGTGCTTTTATGTGAAATCTGGGACTTCCTTTTCATTCACAATTAAGATTCTGAGATTTGTCCATGTTGTTGATGTAAAAACTTTATTATATGTACATACCATTACTTATGTATCTGTTCTTGAGTTGATGGCATTCACATTGTTTTTATTGTAAAAATTTTTAAAAAAATCCTCTATTCAGAGTAAATTGAACAGGAAGGGATTTAATACAGGGATTTAGGGTCTTATACCTTTGTTTGAAAGACTTGAGAAGAGACGGTCCAAGAAACTCCAGCTGACTTTCAGGAAATCTTGAGGTGCAGGGAAACCTTTGCCAATCAATGATCTCAGCTCCGCACACTAGAGAAGTGGGCTAGTTTCAGCAGAATGATTAGAAGCCCTGGCAAAACCCTGTTTCTGTTCCCTCCCAATGTTCCCCTCTTTGCCCACCGCTGCTTTGGGAAGCCAATGACTTCTCTTTCTTTTTGGCCTTTCTAATTTCACAGAAGTGGTTCATAAAGGTATCATCTGACCCATAATTCTGTTGGCAAGACATCTGGGAAGTATAGGTCCTATGCTGTTTCCTTTCTATGTACAAAGTAGAGAAGAGACTGGGGATAATACTAAGTTGATCATAGAAAATCTGTTGCAACATGTGTAAAAGTTTCTCTTGAACAGAAGTGGAAATGCTAGGTCCTAAGTTATGAGTATTCAAATTGACCAGATCAATATCTATTCAATATCAATATCAATATCTACTACTATTCTTCCCCAATTTACATTTTCACCAGAATATATAACATTCTGTTATTGATCCACATTCCCCCTACCATTTCATGTCACCTATCTTTTTAATTTTTGTCATTCAAATGGACATGAACTAATATCTTATTATGGCCTTATTTTGTATTTTCCTAGTTACTAATGAGGCTGAGCATTCTTTCATATTTTTTTTTAAGATTCTATTTATTTATTTGACAGAGAGAGAGAGAGAGATCACAAGTAGGCAGAGAGGCAGGCAGAGAGAGAGGAGGAAGCAGGCTCCCTGCTTGGCAGGGAGCCCGATGTGGGCCTCGATCTCAGGACCCTGAGATCATGACCTGAGCAGAAGGCAGAGGCTTTAACCCACTGAGCCACCCAGGCGCCCTTCTTTCATATGTTTATTTCTCATCCATTGCCTCTCCTATGAAGTGCCGATTAATTATATCTTTAAAATTCTTTTCTATTGTGTTTTTTATGTTACTAATTTTTAGGACATTGTTAAATATTCATTATTAACATAGGAGTTGTATCTTCTAATAATGGCAGAGTATCTTGTATTCGACTAACCCTCCTGCTGTTACAATTATAAACTTGTTAAAAAGCACTGGGAAAGGCAGAAAACAGCCATCAACTGGATAAAATACCTCACTTGTAAGAAAGTAACTCACTTGTAAAAAAGTAACTGCAATGGGGAGACCCACATTCATCTGAATTTTCTTCCTAGGGCATTCATGTCCATTCACACAAGCAAAAAAGGATAGAGCTCAGGAAGAGGTCGATGGTCTTAATGAGATCAGAAATCAGAGGTCAGAATTAGGCATTGTCAGCACTCACTGGAAATTGATGGAGTAAATCCCAGAAAAGAAGGAGCCACCCTTGGGGAACTCCCAAATCTGCATACAAACTTCTACCAAGTTCTTGGCCAGCTTCTGGATTGTAGGAACACAGGGTTAGACTCAAAATGGCTTTGGCATCAACAGCTGCAGGAAGTCTGAGTGACAGAGGAATCTTGGCGTTGGTGGCTATCCATAGCAAGGGAGACACAATTTAGAGTTAAAATCCTTTCAGACTCAAGATGCTTGATCTGCAACTTGAACTTTTCAGTTAATCCTCAAAGGACTCTAAGAGATACAGATAAAACCAAAATAGATCTGCTCCAACAAAACCTAATCCCAAGTCTCCACAAAACCAAGGTGAGCTGCCAGTGATTTCACTGTCTACCAGCAAAACCTTAGCAGTTTTAGAGAAAGAAAATAGAATACAGAATTTCGGTAAATACATTCAGAATATTTAGTATATAGTAATAATTACTAAGCAGAAAGAGAAAGGACCCATGTTTTAGAAATAGCAGACAAAATAACCATGGTAAATATTTTATAAATATACAGAAAAAGGTGGCTACAGTAGGTGAGATGACATAGGTTTTCAGGAGAGATCCGGAATCTCTAAAAAGAACCAAAAGGAAGTTCTAGAATTGAAAATACAATTCAAAAAACAAAAATTCCCTAGATGGAATTAACATCAGAAGAGACATTGCAGAAGAAAGAATTCATGCAATGAAAAGAGTCGAATGGAAATTATGCAAACAGCAGCACAGAGACAATAATTAATTAATTAGTAGTGTTAATGACCTGCAGGACAGTATGAAAAAACTAAAAAATTAGGGTAAATGAAGTCCCAGAGAAAGAGGAATCTGAAAAATAATGACTGACAGTCTACATACTTGACTTAAAAAATCATCCCATGGATGTGAGAATCCCATCAAATCCAAGCAGGATGAAGGACAGAGAAAAACAATTTTAATCCATTATAGGAAGCTGCTAAAAATTAAGATAAAAGGTAAGGAAATAGTAACTTATTAGCCCCTTGTGACATATATTGTAATATTTTATCCTAGTTTATTGGCTCTTTTCTCACTTTGTTTATGATGCTTTTTTTCCTCTTAGAATTTTTTTTTTAATTTTAATGCATTAAATTTGTCAAGTTTTTTTTCTTACTGCCTTTGGATTTTGAGTCATAGCTGGAAAGTCTTTTTGCACTCCAAGATTAAAGGATTCATCTGTGCTTTCTATAGTACCTGTGTACCTTCATTTTATATATTAAATATATATTTATATTCCTAATGTAATTAGAGCCTAATCTTGGGTACTGTATGAGATGTGGGTCTCAGTTCATTTTTTGCCCAAATGACTATCCATTTGTCAAAGAACCATTTCTAAATAATGCCACCCTCTATCATATTCTAAATTTCCATAATATTTGGGTGTATTTGTGGACTTTTATTTTTAATTCACTGACTTATTTGCCTACTTACATGCTAGCACCATTCTGTTTAGTTGTGGTCTTTCTAGTATGTTTTAATATTTGACAAATCTAGTTCTTTTTTTCTTTTCAGTTCACTTCATCTTTATTTATTTTAATTTTTTTATTAATTTTTTTTTATTATTGGCCCCAGGGGTACAGGTCTGTGAATCATCAGGCTTACGCCTTTCCTAGCACTCAATATAGTACAAACTCTCCCCAATGTCCATAACCCATCCACTCTACCCCTACCCTCCCACCCCCCAGTAACCCTCAGTTTGTTTTGTGAGATTAGGAGTCTTATGGTTTGTCATCTTCCCCATCCCATCTTGTTTCATTATTTTTCCCTCCCTACCCCCCACAACCCCCCACCCTGCCCCTCAAGTTCCTCATATCAAAGAGATCATATGATAATTGTCTTTGTCTGATTGACTTATTTCACTCAGCATAATACCTTCTAGTTTCATCCATGTCATTGAAAATGGCAAGATTTCATTTCTTTGATGGCTGCATAGTATTCCATTGTATATATATACCACCTCTTCTTTATCCATTCATC